>JAYMFT010279766.1:0-10507 GCA_038088735.1 Panulirus argus | reverse complement strand
TTCGTACGACAACATATTTCAACATATATCCATTTCATCATCAGCACAGAACGTAAACTAAAATAGAAAAGTTTTAAATACAGAATTACAAAGGCATCGGTACAACTCTTCTTTCACTTTAGAAGGAACTTCGGAAATATAAATGTTAAGATACACTGAAAATACTTTTGTAGAGTATATCATCGTTGTGAAATACTACACTGAATATGCGAGCACTAAAATATTACAATGAAATTACCATCAACGCTGAGAAACATAAACACGACCAGCACTGAAAGATAATGATAATTACCAATGTTGAGATAACAATACTGGCTTATACTACAGCTGGAAAAGATATCTGGAAATGTTAAGAGATTAAGCGTACCAGCGTTGAGAATGGTTGCGCTGAAAACACCAGCACTGGGAAAGATAAAAAGAAGTTGCCGTTGAGAAAGATATTAAGACCTACCTTGAAAGATATTGATATCACCCTTGATAAAGATATACAAGATACCAGCAATGAGAAAGATAACACCATCAGCGACAGCATAACCAAGAGAGTTAAGGAAACTGAAGCGTTGAGAAAGGTATCAAAACCAGCGCTGAAAAAGATAATCTAGCGTTGAGAGAAATAATACCAGTATTGAAAAAGATAACTCGGCAGGTACAGGCGTTAAGAAACATACATGAAAATAGCACCATGTTGATAGGTAAAAAACACCTTTGAGAAAGATATTCATACCAACGATGCGAAAGGCGACGTGCACAAAAAAAAAAAAAAAAAAAAACGCTGAGGAGATAGCAATACCAGAGTTGAGAAAGACATAACTGAAAACAACAGCTTTAAGAAACATAATACCTGGGCTGAGAAAGACAGCACAGAAATAACTTCTGGAAGATAATAATATCAGCATTGAGAAAGGTGCCACGGTAAATAGGAACGTAGAGAAAGATAATTCAGGCCTTTGGAAAGATAAAAGTACAAGTGCCGAAAACGAAAAAAAAAAAGTAAATCAGCGTTGATAGGTAAAATGCTAACGATAATAAGATAACAATACCAGTGTTCAGAAAAATAATACCAGCATCAAGAATGATAACAATACCAACATAGATAACAGTGCTAGCGCTGAGAAATATAATAATACCAATGTACCAGTGTCGAGAAAGATAAAATTACCAGCGTTGGGAAAGATGACAATATCAGCGTTGATCAAGATAATAATATTAACCAGCGTTGAGAAAGATAATACCAGCACTAAGAAAGATTAGTACCAGGTACAAGTGCAATCAGGAGTTTAGGTCGTTAACCTTTGTTTTATGAAGGGAAGTTAAACTTTATGGTGCGAGTTACGTTTTTACACACACACACACACACACACACTATATAGTTTGCGTCACCCTGGACAGTAATTCCCTCTACTCCATATAAAATAGTCCTCTGTAGGAGACACAGTATGGCAGTGTATATTACAAATAAATTCTACATTAAAATATAACATACCCGTGTACGACACATAATGTATCTTATCTAATACAGCAATATGTCCCATTCCAATAATTCCAATACGCTTCACACTATGTCCATTATGGTACATTTTGTCCCTTTGAAATACGGTTTCCTAAAAACTACTATAAATATCTCCAGACAGTATGTCCCCAAGGCAATATGTCCCTCATCACACCGTCAGTACAAAAAGTAACTTAACGTACCCTTTCATCCACACCATGTACCACTGTATCTCACAATATAGCACATCTAACTTTCTTACACAATATGTCTCTCAACACAATATGTCCCAGAGTTAAAGAACTTAGCCCAACATACACCATGGTGTCTAGGGGTCCCCAGCGGCCGGCCATTTTATGCCTCACTCTTTCGGTCGCTTTCGAAGCAAGCTATACCACATGTGTTCCCTCTATGCTATACCACATCTATTCCCTTCAGATCATGGTCACAAGTTAAAACTCTTGACGGTGGAAGAGGCCGCCTCACAGTATCCTCAGGGTTCTAAGCACTACGAGAAATTTTCAACAACATACTAGGTTCTAGCAACTAACTACCACTCTAGAAAAGGGTATAATTATCCCAATTCTATCTCTAGATTATGACTTGAAAATAAAAATAGGGTGAGAAGCCTTTACCCTACCACCACAGGACTCTTACAAAGCCACTCCTGTGATCTAGAAACCTAAAAATAGACTCTAGAAAAACCCCACTGGACTTTGGACACCACTACTGGATTCTAGAAACTGACATCAATTCTAGAAATTGACATCAAGATTCTAAAAAGCCCATATTAGGAGCTTAGAATTTCACTCGACTCTAGGATGAAGAGAAGATAATGAAGATGATAACTTTACATCCATTACCTTGGCAGGAGTAATATTGCTCAACGAGATGGGGGAAAGGAGTATACTTGATTACATTATGTAAATCATGGAGAGCATTTTCAACATTCCTACTATAGTGCAACTGATCGGAAAACACGAGATTTTATGGTCTTGTACTTTACTGTGGGTAAACATTGGTATCTCACTGTTACAGTAGATTGGGTAAGGACCTTCTGAATCATAGATAACATTCATATCTAATAGTTTAGATTCTAGAAGAAATACCACAAGAAGGGAGTCAGGAATTAAGCCACAACAAACTCCAACATCTTTAATTTCATATTCTTAAAAACAAAATAAACTTTCGATTGAGGAAGGTCAATACATGTGAAACTAGAATGTGTGAAGTTTTAGCACCAAGGCTATCAAGATTATCATTGTAATACTGATCTAGCACGGCAATAAATTACCTGCAAAGCCATCACTAGGTCATTGCAGCAGAGCTACCGTAGCCCCGAATACAATAAGAAAGATGTTTATCAATGTTTTAACATCATCGGCATTTCCAGTATCCTTAGACATTCCCTAATGTACTTCCATCGATGCCTAGATCATTGTCTCGGCAGATGGAAGGGTTGTTCTAATAAGACTCAAACATTAATATGCAGTTCCATCCTAACCAATGAATTTCCTGTCAAATTTTCCTTAATTTCTTTTTTTATGACCAGTTAGCATATATCCTTTTTTTCCCTCGTGTTTTTACTAACAACAAAACAATGTTCATTGCAATTTTTTTTTCTTGGTACCGTTATCAAAGGATTTATTTTTATTGTCAGAAGCTTCTCTCCTACTTCCTGCCTGTAAACGTTTTACTTTTCTCTACTTTTCCAAAAACCTATCGTATTACCGAACAGATGCCACAGGCGTGTGCTAAAAGAACAATAAAGCATAATTTTGCTTTTAAACTGTAAGTTTCTTGTAACAGCAATAAACGGTACACACAAAAAGGCCACTTGCTGCAAAAATTATTTGGGAACAACATAGAATTTATAATTCTCAAACGCACTGTGCTTCGTGTATATACCGTACAATAACTACTGAACAAGTACCGTACGTAATCTGACTAACCCTACATAAATCACCTTCGTAATAACAATTACCTTTGTTCTCAACACGGTTACTACCATTTAGAATAAAAAGGGAAGGTTTACACTTCCTCGATAGGAAGAACCACCGAGATAAAGTACTGAAAACCAATTCAATATTTCTCTACAAATCGGAAAACTCGAGTTGACTATATTCGTATTCCTTGTTTACATAATAAATAGCTCCTTGTTCTGACATAGACCAGATCTTTATTTTTTTTATCTTATTTTAATGACAACACACATTTTACCCAAAATTAATTTGCTTTAGAAAGCAAGAAATGATACGTTAAAAAAAAAAGTCGGTCGTGAAACGCGAACTACGCAAGGCCTTTGGTAATCCAGTTGAACTTAATCTTTCCCGAAAGTTACATAAAGCCAACGTTACTGTAATCTACTCTACCTACGTAATTCCGAGCGGCGCCTTATACTGCCATCCCTACCATAAAATCCGCCATTAAAAAAGAAATGTAAATGGATAAAAATGGAGCGGTTAGATAATTCGATAAACAACGCATTAACCTAATGCGTTATATGAATATACAACTTACAACAAAAGCAGCCAACGCAGTGCAGTACAACACTTATATAAGTAATGAGGCCTACAACGCCTAATTAACACGCACTTCACAACTCCTGATTAATGGACAGTAGAACAATTGCAACGAACAAAGTTCTACATATAACTTACCCGCTACACAATACTTTCGACTGAAGAACAATACCAAACATGTGAATAACAGGCTATACATCACCGTCACTTAGCGAACTTTACAACACATCCACCTAACGCTCTGGACAGCACCTGCAACTATTCCACAATGCCAAACTTGTAGCCAACAAACAATGCGGAATTTGCGAGTAGACTTTCGTCTTCCTGAACTGCAGACGTCGGCATAGTCTAGGGTCATACTCAAGGAAAATATAATAAACTCGTCCCTTTACCACAACTTCACAGGCAGACAAATAAAGATACTATTATCATCATTATAGCTCTTGTTATCTTATTACAGGCCACTCCAACCAACTTTGAGACGAGGCACAAGTTCTCTCTCGTCCAACAGACAGAGAGAGCGCGCGCTTCCCTAACTTAGCATTTACCCAGTTATTTACGTAGTCGTTATGTCTAACGAAGTTTGAGAGAAGGCGAAAGCCTCGTTAAACATAAAAAAAATCAATAAAGGAACTAAAAGAAGATAAGAGTATCCACATGCGAGCAAAACAAATAGTTAACCCCAAAACTTGAATTATAACTGGACACAAGACTTCATATTAACGAGAGTATAAAGTAAACTTTAATAAGAGACACAAAGTATACACATGCATTGACAGCGAGTATGTCTTAGCAATCAACATTTATAGTTTAAAATATTTGCTGCGATTTAGTCACCCGATATTTTTTACCGCCAGACTTAAAAACAAAAAAGCACTTTTAATCCCCACACTGTAACACACGAAATCTCTTTTTGGACAACCACTGTCAATCCACGAATTCACCGAAACACTTGAAATGTTTGTAGACATGTTGACTTCGAATTAATCACTTTAAATCCCTCTACCTACAAACGCTTGCAATCCAAAAATTGTCGGGACACATCTGTTATCCTGGACAGGCTGTAGAAATCCCTGATCAAGCGAGAAATGAACTCTCACTCTCCATCAGCGACCAACTTCAATCCTAATTACACATACGACCAGCAAATTGGATCCGTAATTCGGTGGGTATTTCAAATCCCATGGGATAACGGCAAGCATTAAAAGTCCCATACACAGTGCACTTCAAACCCCCATTTCCATATGATGGTCCCGAGCCACGTTATATATCGCAAGGCATAAAATCACAAAGACGATAAGCAACTTTAAAACCCAAGTTAACTTAAAAACCTCTGAAACTTAAAACATCATTGCCGAATTGTGATTTCCATACCGGCTGCGTCCTAAATCCTTACTGTACGAACACTTCATCTTTGCTCCAAGAAGTCTTAAAAGAAAAAAAATCAGGCACTCAAAATCCATAAATTTGCGAGCACATGAAATCTCGAAAATACAGCGTTAAGAATTCCTTTAAGAATCGGTGCTTTCATGCAAGCTTTGAAAAATCCCAAAACGTATGAGTGATTCCATTCCCGAAAGCACTTGGATGAATATTTCAAACGTTCTATATTTTCAAAACATATAACAAAGCACAAAAAGACAATTCAACAAAGCATAAAAAGACAATTTTGAATATCTAAAATTAGTAACAACAAAAATCTTAGATTAATTCAACAATCCGAAACTTGGAAAATACAAAAAAAAAAAAAAAAAATCTCAAGTCTGAATCAACACTGCAGTACGGTATATTAAAGAACAGAATTGCCCCCCTCCCCCCCAAAAAAAATCCCAAAGTCACACCCAAGTCTATGATCAACAACAACTACATTAATGCAAATCCAAGAATCCAGGACTCAAAATTCTAAAATTTAATAGCCATTCAGGATCACCGAAGTTAACTGGAGATGCAAATGTTAAATGTTAACATCATGAGAAATTCTAGAACTGTCAGCAATTCGAATAGTAACAAAGTTATGCAATACTTCAAATATTTCCGTGACTGGCAACATCACATGGATTCACTAAGTTATTAATCTTACTGTCTCTTTTTCATGAATTAATCTTAATCTACAAAACGGTAACCCAAAGAACCAGCAAAAACCTCAAAATTACAGAAAAAAATTAAACTATACATCTGTCTATCTATCTGCCAAACAATGAAGTCCAAAAGAACCACAGAACAATCACATCTATAGGTAGCCACAGACACAACCAACCTCATACATTCTAGGATCTTAAACATCTAGCACTTGAATGAACTCTTACACGTCACTCCACTAGTATTTTCACGTCATCAGACACTTTGTATACCCTTATCCTATCTAGTCACTCTAATTCATCCTACATGTGTCCAGGACTTCACCTCAAAAACACGACAGAACTTACTAATCCACTTGCCCAGCACTGGGCTAGGTCATGCACGAGTCATCTTGCACTTCTCTCGATCTCTGAGTACACCAAGAAATGCTATCCTACCTTGCATCATCCATACTACAAAACTGGTTTCTTGCACTTAATCGCTTCCCAACTAGCTCTAACCTGGACCCTCTATCATGTAACACTTCACTTGATTCTAGACATGTCATCTAGCGATTCAACTAGTGCAAAAACAATCTGGCCCTTCCATCGGTCTTTGTATGAAAATCCGGCACTTAAATGGAACGTAAAGATCCAGCACTTCACTCAATCTTAAACATCCTTCTAGCATTTCACTTGGTCTTGGAATATCATCTAGCATTTCTAGTGATTCTTGACAGTAATTTCGCATCTCTCCAACACAAATAATGTAATCCTAAAATATCTAGCACTTGTTAGTCCTTATCAACTTCGCTTGGTTCTGGACAAATGATCTCCCACTTTGCACGTTCCTAGGCATAATCTTGCACGTCACGCGGTACTTGAAAATCTAACCAGCCCTTTACTGTCCTTAATAGAATCTAGCACCTCGTGCAGTTCTAGCAAAAAATGTCCGCTGTCCTAGTCATAAAATACCACTTCAGATCTTAAGATCTAATCTAGTACTGCAGCGGGCCTTATGAAATCATCTATCACTTGAACATGTTTCATAATACTTGTAGCCAGTAACTTATATGGTTCTACATACACCAACACTTTCTAGTCTCTCTATATATAACACACTAGCACTTACTAGAACACAAAACACCTATCGTACGAGCCTGCCATGGAACTGGACACTCCACTAAACTCCCTACAGACATGTCTGGTCTCCTATTACACTCAGACACACACCAAAACAAAAACATTCTCACCATCCACTAGATATCTATAATCCCTACACCTTAGTGTACATACATACACACATATATCTGTGCCAGCAAAACGTCCGTCACAAACTTCGGTACACCATTTAAATATCCATCATCTCTAAATCAAGTTCTCCCACCCACACCCAAAGCAACAGAATACGCCCAACATATAACCTCCCATACGATACGTCAGAAACGCCACGTTTCGATTCTCAGATCTGCCATTTCCTGTACCAGCCACGGAGACTATGTCCAATGCATCTGCATCATTTGTAGGTAAAGGAAGCTGTGTATGTGTGTATATGTGTGTGTGTGTGTGTGTGTGTGTGTGTGTGTGCGTGAACAAGTGTGAGAGAGGGAAAGTAGAGTAAGAGAGATCAATGTCAGATCCTTCTTAGAAATGAAGGGCAAAGAGAAAGAGTGGAAGGAGAGAGAGAGAGAGCGAGAGAGAGAGAGAGAGAGAGAGAGAGAGAGAGAGAGAGAGAGAGTCTTACGGAGAGACAGGTGAAGAAAAGACAGAAAGGATAACTTGAGACCAGACTACACAGGGTGGGGAAAGCACAAGATGGACAGAACAGTCGAGGAGATGAAGATGGGGATAAGCCAGAAGCGAAGACCAGAGGGACAGTACACTGTGGGAGTGAATGAGGGAGAGGGAGAAGGAAGGGAGGGGGGCTTCCAATATGTACACTCACATTGACCAGTTGTTCCTCCCACATATCCCTATATACACACGTATTACGAGACCACATAGCGCGTGTGCACGACCACATATAAACAGCCACATACATGTACACGGCGAGTTTTTGATTCAGTGGAGGTCATGACGCGACGTTGCCGCACTTAGTAAAAGAAGGAAGAGGAGGGAGAGGAGGAGTGAGGAGTGAGGAGGCGACGGCAGCAGCGCCGACAGCACAGCGCCTCAAGTCTTCGCTCAGGAGGACGACGCGTTGCGGAACTTTTCCCTCAGCTAATAAAAAAATAAACCCCACTAACCCCCCTCTTCTAACACCAACCACTATCCCAACCCCCATTCCCCTCTCTAGACCTCTCCCCTCCCTCTCTACCAGCGTTAGACAGACGCTAGAAGGCGGAAATGATAGAGAGGGAGGCGTTAGAAGCGAGAGAGGTATTCGGGGCGGGAGGCCAACCCCCACCCGTCTGCAGCGTTGCCACGATCTCCGACCGTTGCTTCCTACACAACACGTATTTCGACACCAATGTCTGTTACCCTGTCTCCTAGTGCATCTCTAGCAGCTCCTGGGAAAAGCTAGTACTCGGAGAATGTCGCCACGGCCACGGGACGAGAGTCTCAGTGTCGCAATATTGTGTGCCAACCAACTCCTTGTATACACCAGTCATTTGTTTGTTTGCCAAGTGCACCGGACTTTACTTGTTTAGGATGTCATCCTACGGTGTCCCAGGTCGACCCAGCCATCAATCCTACGGTAACTCTAGGTTTACTGTAATCCTAGGACTGGCTCCCTAGCCGTCACGTGGCCTAGGCCGGGGAGTTGATGCTACAGCAGGACTTTTACCTGGATGTGGGCGGCGGATGTGCTGCTGGGGGACCTGGTGGCGGTTGTCGTCCCCCAGGATATAATATTTGAGGGGCATGAGCCCCCAGTCCTGCTAGCTTGACCGGTTCCATACGGGGGCTTGGCTCTTCTATGTAGGGCGGTCTGTACACCTGGGCGGGCGCTGCCGTGTCGTCATCATCTGGCCGGGTTATGGCGGCCCCTACACACTTCCTTGGCTACACACTGCTCGCGCACACCCCGACACTCTCCAACACTACACTCACTACACAGGCACCCACGGAAATTTGCGATTTTTGGACACAGAACAACGCACACGGCCGATGCGCGCCACTTCTGTCGACGACAAAATGGGCAAGTCCACTTTCTCGTGGGGGAGGAGGGAACACCGCAGCGCTGCCGCGTCTCCCTCTTCACAGGCGCGCACCCCACTATGCAACGTCGCACACCAACTTCTTCGCATATTTCCTCTACATCTGCTCACTTCCTTGCCATATTCACGACATAGACATTAATCGGGGCTTAGCCTCATCTATATGAGCCTGAGAACCAGCCAAGGTTCAGTCTGGGAAGAGAACTTTACAGGTGAATGAGACTTGCTCCGCATAGCTGGAAGGGTCGGCTTTCAGCGATGACTCTATAAATGAAGCTATAGGTACAGTATATTGAATTTTTATTAATTATTTTCTTGCAATATATCCCCCCCTTGCAAGATTTCTAATGGAAACCAGCCCCTAACAAACGTACTTAATCTTACCTTAATAGTTAGTACCGAGAAAAGGGGAAAAAATAGGTTGCCATGAATTATGGGCAATATGATCATCAGTAAACATTTCAGATGTGGAAGACCTTCGTTTCCGTTCGATTTTCAGTGATGTGAGAGAGAGAGGCAGGGCAACATGCCCATCCCAACCCTCAACCTGTAAACAACCAGGCAATTAACCGAAAGGATATTGGGAGAGACTAGAGAAAGCCTTATATATATATATATATATATATATATATAAGTCATGCCCACCTTATTTTCCTCGTTCTATTGCCATTCCTATGGCATAACTTTATAATGTTCATCATTAACTTCAAACATACATAAATCATTTCATTAATATATCATACGTATCACTCTGTTGTCTAGATGTATTGAATTACATACAATATACATGATGATGAACAAAAAGTTGGCTACAAGATAATAGTAAGAAAAACAAGGAAAAGAAAGAAATAGATTTGCATTTATTATAAGTAATACATACATCTTGCTCCAATATATATATATATATATATATATATATATATATATATATATATATATACTGCTTACTTTATTTTATCGAACTGTACTAACCAATACAGTATGTAATTGTAAAGTCATACTTGTGTGTGTATAATTATAGACCACCATAACATATTCATGCGAATAAAGTGTTTATAACGATATAATATGAATCTAACACAAGATTTAAAGCGATATACGAAAATTCCGCACACACATTGATATCCCCTGTGACTAGCTGAAAGTAACCTTAAAACAAAAGGAACTTGAAGAAAATCATTTTGACTCAGGTGATATCAACACAGACGGATCCATCTGCTATCATAATATAAAATACACACACACAATATATATATATATATATATATATATATATAT
>JAYMFT010279755.1:0-10507 GCA_038088735.1 Panulirus argus | reverse complement strand
TCTTAATTCTCTCTATATTTCAGTTAGGGCCCAGCCTTGATGTGGACTTTTGTCCGTGACTGGAGCCTTCAACATAATAAAATCACTTGATGCCATTTTGAATTGTAAAGATTGCAGAATTATTTAATAAAGTCACAATTCTAAAATAACAGAAACACTCCATATACAGTAACCTGACTGCTCAATAGCTTGAGGCAGACGGAGACTGGAACAAAGCAGGTCTACCTATGCTACCAAAAATAAGGGTGATATGAAATGCACATGGTGTAGCATTTGAGATTTTTTTATTTTTCTGATTATTACCCAATGTACTGTATTATTATTTGTCCATTAAATCCGAAATCTGTTATATTGGCATCCGTTAAATCAAGGGTTTACAATTTCAGTTAAGGCCCGGCCTTGGTGTGGACTTTTGTCCGTGACTGGAGCCGTCAACATAAAAAAAACTAGATAGGACTTGTAAGCGCACAAGAGTAACAAACTATAAAGGAGAAAGAAATTCGTTGAAGTGTGGCATTCCTTCTTCAACAGGAACCTCCAGTTTGAGACAATTATCTGTCACCTAAGGATTGGTCATATTCTGATGACCCATGGTCGCTTAATAGAGAGGAGACCTGCCCCAGTATGTGACACCTGTAATTGCCACATTAATGTGGAGCATGTATTAACAGAATACTAGTAGTAAAGGAGTTTCAGAATCAAGTGTGAATTTTATGATAATGGAAATGATGAAATTGTTTGAGAAATGAAGGCAATAATGTTAATATATTTAGTGTGGTGAATTTTTTAAAGAAAGCTAAAATATGTAATTCTGTATAGATAGTTTTAAGTTTTTAGATATCTTGTAAAGAAAGCTCAGATATGTTATTCAATGAAAATAGCTTTCATTTTCTAGTCAGTCTTTTCATACTACAAGACAATAGTTACCTGGTCCAAGTGCTATACAAATTCTATAAAATTAAATTAAGACTGTGATTTAGTAACATATAGTTTCTCGTAATCAGTGGTGTTTCCAAATTCTTGATGCAAGACCTGTTGGAGGACTTGGTAGATGTGATCATAGTTATATTGCTGTACTGTTTGGATGATATTTTGGGAGCCTTAGTGTAATACATTGCTCTGATATTTGACAATGAGATATTCTACATAAGTGAAATTTTTAACACTTTTGAATGGGTAATACAAGAAAAAATCAGCCTGGTTATAAAATTGCTGGTTCTAAAATATATCAACAGCTTTCCTTAGGTCTTGGTTATAATAATAAGTTGTTCTAACAGTCTTGATATGGTGTAAAACTTCCTTCAAAAGTTGTTCAGACAAGATACATGTGATACATTACTAGTTTTGTTTGAAAATCACTTTTATCTCTCAGCAGCTTTTTTGAAAGAAAGATTGACAAAATGTTATTCAGCTTTGTATTTTCAGATTCCTGCTTAAAAGTTTTAACTCTATTTATCTTTTCAGCTTTGAAAGAGTTAAGCTGTGTGAATAGCCTCAGCCAAGATGGTGTTAGCTGATTTGGGCCGGAAGATAACTTCAGCCCTTAAGTCCTTAAACAATGCCACAATCATCAATGAAGATGTTCTCAATGATCTCCTTAAAGAAATATGTGCTGCCTTGCTTGAATCTGATGTCAACATTAGGCTCGTGAAGCAGTTAAGAGAAAATGTGCGCTCTGCAATCGATTTTGATGAAATGGCTGGAGGCCTCAACAAGCGCCGGATGATTCAAACAACAGTGTTTAAAGAACTTGTTAAGGTGATGTAGTAATATGAATTTTTTTCTACAATCTTTTCCATGATTGTGTGAGATTCTATACCCATCTATAAATAACTGTGACTGGATTTAGCGAAAATGGGATGGCTAGTGCAAAACATGTATTACAATTCTTGCTTGGTGTATAAGACTAATCTTCTCAGCTGCCACCTTTATTACATAATAATCAATTCTAGGTTCATCTCGGACTGATTTCAACCATGTCAAGTTTTCTATTAAATGTTTATGTAGTTTTCCCATGTATGTTTCTTATTTCCCCTGGCAGTGCATTGAATGATCATTCTAGCATTTTAGTTCAGCTGTCATATAATTTTATCCACTTTATTTTGGTTTGTTCTATGGTAGTTTTGAGGATGTAACAACTTTATATCTTCCCTGTTGAGAGACTTTCAAGTTTGATACATTTTCTATTGTATCTTTAATATTTTTGCTGTGTCAATTATCATTTCTCTTTCTCATCTTTTTTTCAAGGCTATAGAATTGCAGTTCTTTCATCCTTTCATGGTAATCCATATATCCCTTCCCCTTGATTTTGTAACCTGAGAAATTTTATGTTGATACCTTTTAACTCTCTGTCTTCTTGGTGGGGAAATATTTTCCTATTGGTCAGTATCATCCCAGTTAGTTGTTGGTTGCCCTCTCGTTTCTAGCCCTCCTTCTCCTGATGAGAGGCTGCCACAAAGTTAATATTGCTGACCCACTTACTCTTGGTAACCCTGCAGCATGGAATTTTCTTAGATTGCACACTAGCAAGGCATTTCTTACCAGACTGGCCTTTTTCCATCTCATGGATTAGGGGGCCAAGTGAGGACTTTCCCTCTAAGGCTCAGTCCTCTGTTCTTAATGCTACCTTGCTAATGCGGGAAATGGCAAATATGTATGAAGAAGAAAAATATTTGCGAAACGTCTGGGTAAACTATGGAAAGGTATGTGGTACCTGGATGTGGGTAGGGAGCTATGGTTTTGGTGCATTACACATGACAGCTAGAGACTGAGTGTGAGCGAATGTGGCCTTTTTCGTCTGTTTCCTGGCAGTACCTCACTGACCCAGGGGGTGGCAATGCTATGTCCCATGGGGTGGGGTGGTGTCAGGAATGGATGAGGGCGAGCAAGTATGAATATATACATGTGTATATGTGTATATTCATGTGTATGTGTATGATGTATATATGTATATGTTGGTATGTATATATATGTATTTTGCATATATGTGCATGTATGTATATGAGTTGATGGGTATTTTTTTGTCTGTTTCCTGGCGCTACCTCGCTGACGTGGGAAACAGTGATCAAGTATAATAAATAAAAATATATATGTGTATCATGTCTTTAATCCTACGTATGTAAGCACACACACACACACACACACAAACACACACACACACACACACACACACGCACACACACACACACCAGCCTAAGCCATATATTGACCAGCCCTGAGGGAATGATGAACACCTGGATTGGGTGTAGGCCAACTGCCATATCTCGAATTAAACATGTGGGTCTGATATAAGGCTAGCTTGTGCTGACAGAGTCAGTAACACTAAACGACCACACACTTCAGTGTGTGTGTGTGTGTGTGTGTAGCACAACCTATGGTATAAAGTTGTTCTATACACTAAGGATACTTTTGTAGGGTTGACATGCATGGTGGAAGCTACTTGCACATCCTGCTGGATTTAAAAAGTCCCTTAACACTAGGAAGATAATTAAATTGGACAGAGGCACCTAACTTGAACTTTAATAAACATGACATAATTATAGGAAAAATGTACATAATGATAATAAGTAATAAATTTTTTGGTGTATGTAAAATAAATGATACAATATGCACAGTTGCAACTTGAAGGAAAATCTGGCCTTACTCTTGCAATTTTCTGTATGTTGTGCAGAAATATCCACAAAACTTCTACATATTATTGCAGTGAAAATATTGAATGAAATATTCTTGTGAAATTACTGTTTTTCTCATTTATACTGTTATATCAATATCGGTGAAAATGTAAAGTTAAATACATTTTTTAAACATTTTTAAAAGGATGAAATTTGTGGGGTGAAAAGGAAAAAGTGAGCTGTAAATGAGTTAATATTCAGCCTTTACAAAATAAAATAGCTACTGTCTTAGAAGAAGAAGAAGAAGAAAAAAGTTAGGAGAGAAACAAGGGGACCTTTCATTAGCAATACTACCAATCTGCCAAAAGTTGCAAAAAAGAGAGGGCTTATCATAGCTGTCCAAACAAGATATACAGTATCTACCAATGAAGGGAAAGCAAAAAGGCAGCCAGCAAGCACCTTCAACTACCTAGCCTTCCCGTCTTTCCTAGAAACAGCATGACCTCAACCAATCACAACTACAGAACAGCCAGTTAATCTATGCTCAAATGGGGTCTAAAGAAGACATCGATAAAATCAAATGTGTCTGGGTGATTGAATGAGGTGGCCATTCCTTAACAACAAGCTACAAGGGAATAGAATGGTAAATCTAAACGTAAGTTCTTCAATCACATATCATTTACTCGAAGCACCAAGATCCTTTTCTACTCCCTTCACCTGCTGCAAAGTGTATGGTTGACATAAGGATCTCAAAACATGGAATGTAAAACTCTCATCACGGACATCTGGATAAGAATTATCCACATTTTTCCTTTAAATTTCTATTTGTGGATTAGCCTATTCAGAATACTAATGAGGATAAGGGGAATGAAATGTGAGCATACTTAAACTTTCTCCTTCCCATGATTATATTGTTAGCTGCTATACTTTTATATTTGCATATAATGAATAAAATCATGGCTTTTTAAATATTGCACATTTCATCTACATCATCAATAAAGGTTCTACACCAACAAGCAGTACTGCTGCTTTATCCATACCTGTAGGAGCCAACACAATCCAAAGCTCCTTTGTAGTAGAGGTATGGGTGGATGAGGCGACTCTCCAACACACTCACATTTGATACATCTGGTAAAACTTGCCTTATGCTTGTCCAAAGGCCTCCTAAAGTTGGCATGTCTTCAATGGATGGAGTCACACCACTAAGTTGTGAATGTATACAACTATGGAACAACAACCCACGGTCTAACAAATCTATGAAGAGAGTAAATTTGTTTTTAGTGGGCTTACAGTAAACATATTTCTGTAAATCAATGTAGGCTTTGGTTTCAGTACACTGTACATAACAGTTAAGGACTGGATGTGTGCAAATGTGTCTATTTGTCCATATGCTGCAGACATTACAAAGGCAGAAGCAATCAGGTATTTAAAAAAAGGATATATGTTCTTTTAATGATCAATAACATTTATCCATTTTCCTTGCTTCCATAAATCCTTACACTGTTGACTCGGTACACTTACCTTTCCTATACTGCTGAAATCCTTCTTCTCCCAATTTCTTGATCATCTTTGCCTTCCACTTCTCCAGTGCTATCTTATTGGCAGAGGGCATAGTTTCATCTAGTATTTTCCTAACACTGGGAAGTTTCTGATAACCATCATCAAATACTCCAATAGACATAATTTCTTCTTTTACAGGGGGCTGTTCAAATAATGATGCATATGTGGCTGCTGTCGTATGATTAAATAAGGGAAACTTCCTTATCATATTCAAATCAAATGAAGTTGGAGCATCTGGAAATTCTGAATTATCTACTGATATAAACAATGTATCATTTTCTTTTGGATTACTTATGGATGATTCACTAGCTGGGTCTGCATTACAAATGTCATTAGTCTTTTCAGATTCTTTAAAGGCACTTTTTGTATCACTTTCTTGAGTGTTTGCTTCATTTTTATTTTGTTTTTCACTGCAGGAACTTTTTTGGCAATTACTTGAATTAATGAAGTTCTGCTGTTCTTCAATGTTTAACCAAGAAGTAACTATTATCTTTTGAGGCTTAGACCTAACATATGCATTTGTTTTATCACTAGTCCTTTCACTCGTGGCATACTTTATTTGCTTTTTAAACTCTATAGTTTTTGTTTTAGCGATCTGAGAAACCATACGTGTATCAACATTCTGGGACAAATTATAACTATCAGGATGTAATTCTATTTTAACTTTAGGTACACCTGACAAACTAGAGGTCTTATCACCAGGAAAGATACCAACAAAATGTGAGTTTTCTTTGTCATAAATAAGTGGCTGCAATTTTACCATGGGAGTCTTCTCTCTCTTGGTCCTATGCCTTTTCTTTCTTCTATATTCATCTTCTCCAATTCCCTTCTCTTCTTTTTTCAATCGATCTTTCTTTTCTGCAGATGTTTCCAAAAGTGGGCCAAAAAGTATTTTATTTGTGTGTGCTAAAGTCTGTTTTACTGATACAGGTTTCTTCCTACGTCCATATTGCTCACTTCCTTCGAATTCTGATGACTCGCCCAAAAAATATAACAATTCTGATTCACCAGATATATTTTCTTGATTGACATTGTCTTCGGCACTGGGAATTGGATACCAAAATTCTTCATCAGGGGTTTCTGAACTATACCACAATTCATGTTGCATTAAAAGCAGGTTATACACTTTCAACCTTGATAGGTTTAATTTTGGATGGCACAGAGACCTCATAGTGTGTATAAAGTTCTTCAGCAACATGACCTAAAAATATAAAAAATTGTGTTAGGAATGCTAATTCATATATCATTTCATACAATATAAGCATCAGAGTTTATTATCACCACTGAGAATGAACTCCTTTAGCTCTTACATACATAAACCTGCCTGGTTGTCAAAATCTTAAATCTCACAACCATCTTCACAAATCTGGACGAGAGTTAATTATCATTTTTTCCATGCTCACTCACTAAAACTTGACTTAAATGTACATTGCTAAGTTTTGCATGAACTCAGTTCTCCTAATTCCCGAGCCTGCTAAAACTGGGAACTGCATACATTAATTAAGCCCTTATTTTCCCAAATCTTCATAATCCTCCCCACTAGCAACTTGGTCATTCCTGTGAAGTATAAAATTCCCAAATCATACACTGCAAATCTTATTACATTATCTGTATAGTATACTAACACTGCAAAGGAAAGTGACTGATCTTCCAAACTTTGTTTCATTGTGCCCCTACATAGGAATTTTACCAGTTAGACACCAACTAGAGCTTTTATAAAATGATACTGACAATGAGTTATCTATTATCCACAAACATTACTGAGACATACTATGCACATGGGGTAAGAGCTCTTCCTTGACAACACCTACTTGACTTGTAGGTAGCAGTTAGTAGGCAGCCAACAACCAGGGTGGTATATTACCAGTACTACCCTCCTGGGTGTTGGGATGGTTAGTGATGGCTATGCAGCAAGCCAAAACTTAAGTGGTGATCAAATTGCACTCCTCTGACCCAGGTAGCTGTATTTTCTGTCTGCCTCATCCACACAAGGACTACTGGAATTCTATCAACAAACATACAATCTCTCTTTGTCCACATAACACTAGACAACACTTACCTCATACAGCTCATTCTTTGTACTTCTAGATTTTCTTGTGGTAAGCTCTGTGCACTAGCCGTGCCTTTAGCAAAATTGTAGGAGCAATAGAAAGAAGTAGTTGGTTGGAACATTTAGGAAGGAACATTAGGTAGAAGTAATAGGTAGGAACGTTAGGTAGGAGCCCCTGCAAACACTGTATTAGAACTGCCCTCTGCAAGTGGCCTTTTAAGGGTGAGGAACTTATGGATAAGAAGCAGCATTGGAGTTCACTAGTTATGGAGACTATTGCTGTGACCACCACCTTAGGGGAGTTCTAAGTGGGAACATGTGTCAGATATATAGATATATAGACAGACAGATAGAGTGTAAACAATGCCCAAGAATAATATAAAAATTGCAACCCTAATCATCACACAATTTTCACATTACATCATCTAAAAGTAAGTAAACATCTGCTGCAAAGAGAAACTGGGTGACATTTTTGTAAGGTCTATTGATTTTTCTTAACTTTGTATCCCAGCTTATGTAATTAACCAGACACTTTCCCAAATATTCATTCTCTTATTCAATATATTGTGGTTATGTTTTTGCATACTACAACTGGAATTTTCTTCTATATATATATTTAACTTAAGGACAGGTTAAGTTAAATTAGTAAATACCTCTATCATACTATTTTCCTTATTGCTGACTGGTGCCATACCAAAAAATTAAAAAAAAAAAAAAATGCATAGCCACTGCAGAATAAAATACATTGCAGTAAACTGTGCTTCACAACTTTTACTATCTCCAAAATCTATCCTACCATTGCAAAACAAAATGACTAAATGGATAAATTATCTGCTAATCTAAAGGATAATTCTAGGCAACAGCTGTTTACGAATACATATAACGTCTATCACATAAAACAATGAATGGGTACAACTTTACTGACATGGCACCTAAGTGGTCTACATTAACAAAAACCATACCAATGGCTTCAATATAGTTAACTAGCCTCAGTCCACCAACTGATGACATTATGAAATAGTTGGTTACCTTTGGCTTGAATAAATTAGGGCTCGTAATTCCTTTTATATATTCATATTTGGTATGGTAAAAGGCTAGTCTAGTTCCTCATGGCTATTAGCTTTAGATATTCTGTGATACTGTTTTGAAGTGCCAGTGTATAAAAACTACACTAATAGCTGCAGTGCACAATTCTAATATTGTATTTTACTTAAATGTTATAGTAAAATGCTATCTAAAAAAAAAAAAGATTGGGGGGGGGGGGTAGCAGTGGGGAAGGTTATGAATATGGGGGGAAAAATCTGGGGTTAATCTAACTACAAGTTATTAGTACAGAGAAAATCAACAGAATATATAAAAACTATATAGTCGAGGTTTATCATATCTAATATTCTAAAGGAAAACTTGCCAAAATATACAAACAACAGCCCAAACCCGCATGCTAAACCAAGCAGCGGAACCCTCCATGCTCTCCTAAGCAGCAATGTTACTACATTTCTATTTTACATTTCTGTTACTGAGGTTTTTTGTAGGTTTTATCAGTTTCACATGTATTTACCTATTTTTACATTAAGCAACCTCACAATCTCCCTTATATACATAACCTTCTATTCTATGGCCTTATTTAATGATGTTCATTACAATATCTAGCTCTAAATCATGCGCTTCTATATATTGTATTCTCTCAACAAAAGCAGCAAATAGCAATGCCAAATCTAAACTTTTACAAAAAATAAATAGATATAGGATTAACACACCACTTGTCACGCATAAAGCAGAGATGGACACGTAAGGAAGACATGCAGATATCTAAGAATAAATAGAAACCCACGTGTTCTTCATGAAACCGTTAGAAAATCGCATTGTCAAATCCATGTAAACTGGAGAACATTGTATATAACATAATAATACTTCAAAACATATCAAGGTATACCTTAGGCTCGCTGGTGGCGCCGCCCAACGGTTTGAGACGTAACTAATATATATATATATATAAAAAAAGGCCAAATTAGTTTCATTTCTTTAATCACCTTATTTTTAGAGTGGACTTCACACGAATTTTTAAAAACTTTTAAGTTTCATCCAGACTATTTTCCTTGACAAAGACCTAACATTTGTTCAAGGCACTACTGCTACCCACTGACGATGCTGGGTAACTAAATAACTTATTGCCTTTTGGTAAAATTGTTATAAGCTAAGTTGAATTTCCTATATTTGCATTATCTGAGCTTCATGAAAGTGTTTCAGATTTTCATATATCAGTCTATTACTGCTTTTGTGCCATACCTTACATTTCCATGGTATTCTGTGTTCGATTTTAGTGCTGATTAATCCAGCGACCCATACTAAAGTTCACTACAGATTCATAATGGCTTGATAGTGGATTCGCTTATGATCAAGCTGAATCTTTTTTCAACACCGTTGTATGCCTTGTATGTAATGTCACCAGTACCCTTAACTAGTGCCCTAATCTTTATTATCTTTCATTTTTACGTCTTGCTAAACTCTTGCCTGCAGATATATACTCATGATAAAGCAGGAGAAATTATAATATCCATATCTCGCCTTACGGTATTGCCAGCTGATTTTACATGTACAATACATGCAGACCAATTCCGGTCTGAGGTATTGCTGGATTCATGGTTCGTGACCTGTGACCTCTCTAGTCGAGAGGAGAGCTTGTGTGTGGCTGGCTTAAAACGAAACAAACTTCAGTAGTGGTACAGATAATCCATCAACCACCTCTACAAGTTTAAGTGGATTCTGACCGGGAATTTCAGGTGTCAACGAAAGTGCCTTTGATAATGGTGACCAGCGACACAGTCAATAAGTTTATGGAAGTGAGGGAGTCAGTGTAACATAATGAAGCACCGGGTTCACTCTTCAAAAGAAAGAATCCAGAACACCAGAAATGAGACCTTGTTGCAAGTTTTGCCATGAAGGAATACCAGTTTATCATACCGATGACGAACTTGTCGACTGCCACGTTAATTAAGGTAATCAGCGTCATCTCGCCCTTAATTGGTTCATCTGACCATATTCTCATAAATGTATCTATTCTAACGGCACCATCCCCTCCAGCAACCCTTTCTAAGCGCAAATACTGGCACCTGAACAAAGCTGACTGGAATAACTAACGTAGCTTCTTTTCTGACTTTCCTGGGTAAATTACTGTCTCTTACGTGGTGATGCTTCTGTCTCTGCCAAGTGCATAACAGAGGTTATTCTTGCGGGAATGGAAGCATTTATTCCTTTTTCCTCCAAGACTACTTCTTCATCCAATCCA
>JAYMFT010279754.1:0-24065 GCA_038088735.1 Panulirus argus | reverse complement strand
CCTCTCCCCTCCCCCTCTCTCTCTCTCTCTCTCTCTCTCTCTCTCTCTCTCCCCTGCCTCTTCTTTTTTTTTTTTATATACTTTTTCTTAAGGAACATATTTAGGTGTTGGTAATAAAGTAGACCTTGACGTGTACAAGAAAGCTATTTTAATTGATAAATGTTGAGATGGTTATGAAGAACAAGTTTCTGATAAGCTGTTACATGGCACAATACCTGGGGATCCACATATATTAAATTTTTTTAAGCATATGAACTGGCATTTAATGTCAGTTTTGTTTCTTTTCACATTGTGGCTTTACCAACTTTGTCCCCATCAGCCATCAGGTATTCCTAAGATTTCATATCTGTGTAGCACATGTCCAGAAATTCATGTTTCTTTTCCTCATCAGCTGTAATCTGTGTTCCCGGGATGAACAGAAAACAGGCCCTGCTCACGATTATTCATTCACATAAGTTTCAGTAACAACTCCGTGGGTGTGTTATGACTACTCATAGTCATATTTACACATATTATCATTCTGTGGCAAAGCCCACTCAGCTCTTCTCCAAACAGTATGATTGTATGGTGAGCTTTTCATGAAGATTGCAATGTTTGATAGGAATGGTGGATACCTGCCTTGGAATCATCATTGATTTCCACCCACCCGCGGAGAATTATCTTTATTGTTAATGAGGTACATGTTCCCTTACAAACTGTATAGGAATAAAAAACCAAAGATTGATTATTTTTCATCATTTTATCTTATTTTCATCTCTTACAGATTGATGTTCTTTATCCTTTTTTTTGGTAGAAGTATTGGGTTTTCACACTAGGATGGTAGTACATATCACTTGTAAGCAAAATGTTGTAACGGGATTGGCAAGTTTCTGAACACTGTGGGCTAATGTATTGGCCCAAATATATGTGCCATTGCATGTAAAACAGGACAAATGTAAGAGTGATCATGCAGTTTTAGTGGTTGCCTGTCCTGTTATGACATTTATTGAGACTAGGGATACATATGGATTACCTCATCAGATTTCTTGTTTGTATATTGAGGAAAATTATCCAGTTTGAATTCTGAATCTCCCGATGATTTTTTTTAATACACATTCAATTTGTTGTGCTATGTTCATGATCCTTTGGTTTCTCTGCTGTCATTGAAAAAATTAATTAATTTTGATACTGTGACAGTACATGTACACAAAATATTGGTGGTGTAAACTGTGTTGTCAAGTCCAAATGAGTTATAATCCTTGGTGATGTAATTGGGTTGTGCTAAACAGTGCTAGAGTGTGTTCAGTACCTTAACCCAGTAATCATTCCTTTTCTGTAAAAGAGTTTTTTTTTTTTTTTTTTGTTTTTTTTTTTTTTTTTTTTTTTTTTTTTTTTTTTTTTTTTTTTGAAAAATTGTGATATTTTGTTAATTATTTAAGGCAGTAAACTAAAGATATCATAAATCACTTTAATCACTCATCCATGATTTTAAGAGCAGACACTCAAGCACTGATAGCAAATACTTCATTGTCCCCAGAGTTGGAGGGTTTTCCATGTGCTAGTCCATAGCAACAGCAGCAGTATGTGGGTGTTTAACAAATGAACCTGTTTTGGCAGTAATGTACAAGTATCTCTGTCAAGTGCACACTTGGAAGATTGATGCTTTAGAAGTGTAGTAAATCAAGGTGCAGTTTTTAGAGTTACTAGTACTTTTGCCTCTCCCCCTTCTGTATGCTCTCATGTTCCACAGCCTCCTCTATGATGCTGATTTCGTAAGGCTCGGTATTGTTAGTTTTATTGATAGCATGACGATTACAGGAATATTCAGAGAAATTTGAGTTGTGTTTAACATTTAAGGATCAGTTAACTTACTAAAGTTAGTAATGCTATCAGTCAAACTGGAGCTCCTTGTGGAAGTGAATTTTGCTATTAATGATTGTAATTTGTTCCCAGTGAGCTGTGTTTTGCCTGTCAATAGTGCCTGTTTTTTCGCCATCATTGTTGTTATTGTTACTCGTGCTGCCATCACCTCCTGTCACTATGTTCTTGAACATATCCATAAGGGCCATTTTGTTAACAATTGACTGTCTTATGCAATAACTAGGCCTTAGCATTGAGTGAGTCATCACATATGAATAGAACCACTGAAAAGGAATGATTGATAAACATGTCATGGCGAGATCTTGACCCAGTGCCTTGGCTTTTGGGTAGTATTCATACTTAGATTTTTTAGTGACTCCTGTTTTAATTCCTACAACAACTGTGCCATAGGCCTTATTGCACAAGATTCAGCTAAGAACTTAACAAGTGGATATTCCCATATTAGAGTAGAAAAGTGAAGAGTTGCTTGATGGCTCTGTTTGATGGTGACCAGTAGATTAAGCACGAGGGGACAATGATGGTATGTCCTGAATTTACTTCACTCAAAATCTGAGCATCTAAAACATTAAAGAATTAAATTTTTGCAACATATGTCTTATTTTAAAAAGCAAAAATTTAAATGGACTTATAAGTTTTCACGTTAACACGTAAAGTTTCAGAGTATAAACATTCTCAGTTTTGAGATGAAGTGCAGCGGTTTGACTAAAAGGGAGGAGGGTTAAACAAGGCCTATGCTATTCAAGCCGAGAGGTAGATCGTTGTGTAATGTTTCATGGTTATTCTCTTCGTGAATTTCCTAATGCATTTTAAGATACAGTGTAGTAGAGGAGTTGCCAAGGGGAATTTCCACTACTAAGGGAATAGTGCCACTGGGAACACACAGCTAGTTGGAGAGGTCCATGGATTATACAAGGAACCACCCACAACCCACAGGCTTTGATCAGGAAAACATAGGGAGAGAGAGGGGGGGGGGGGAGGGCTGCTGGCAGATGGGTAATCTGATAAATCTGTTTTCACTTGTTGACTGTCATATGGGGAATATTGAGGCACTTGGAGAACTTTAACTGTGGGGAAGCTGAGCCAGGAATGATGAGCTCGCCACTTCTTTGTATTTTCCATCCACTTGTATTTATAGATATTGTCTTACCAGAAAACATTCCTCAAGTAAACTGTTTGACTAAAATAGTGTATTACTTTGGGTAGATTTGTAGTATTCTTTTTTCCTTACTGTGGGACAAATTTCTTAAACTTTCAGAGTGAAATAAAAATAAGTCATTTGTATGTGCTTCAAGTGGCGATTTCTGTAACAACCTCCCCCTCCCACTCACTCCCACCCCCTCCATCATCCACAACACTCATGCATATAGACACAGACAACCACCAGAAGACAGCTGCAACCACAGTCAAGAAGGTTTGCAGCACCACTTTGTCATAATAAATTTGTATATGTGATGAAAACCTGTCTTTTATATTATCACCATTTCCTAAACCTTTTATTTGGCATGCTGCCTCCGTGGATACTTCCTTGGGATACGAGGGTGAGATACTTTTGGGTTCTTAGGATGATACCATTGGCTGAGTGGTTAGGCTTGTTGAAGTATTTTTGGGATCCACACACACTTCTTGATTCTTGTTTTTTTGCCTTTGTGTATTGCAGGGAGTGGAATATGTTTCTAATCAGACAGCTTTAAAACTTGTGTAATGCCAGAGTAGGAGCTTTTGTATTGACTGAATCTTGAGTCAGTTTATATATACATACATAGCTGCCAAATTTTGAATACATTTTTGTAGAATGTCATATGGAAAAATTTTCATTTATAATCGTAATTTAAGAGGATAATTCTTTGCTAGAATTTGGCCATCAGTGGAAGATTTTCATTTATTTGAAGAACATGGAATGTTTTTATATAGGATATGATTATATTTAATGCCTGCACCCGTCATTTTCAAATGAAGGTTCATACTGTGGAGAAACAAAGGTCAAAGTAAAATGAGCATTTCATTCGTATTTATTCAAATGTTCGTTAAACACTGATAGTAAATGATATAGTTGGAAAACTTTGAACCAGAGGTATTTTCATTCAGCAAAATGTTAATAATAAGCATTAGTGAAATTAGGTGAATGATAAGTGAGCTTGAGTAAAATTTTACTAGTTTTAATATTTGACCATAGCCATTTTTAAATACTGGCATGTAATAAAGTTTTAACATAATGAAATTGAACATTCAAAAAATAGGAAAACATTTGAATTAATAAAGTGTGAGAATAATGAAAAAGATTATAGAGGAGAATATAGTAAAAGTAAAGAATTTTGATCGTGCTTATACTAAGAAAACAAGTTTGTCATTACATGTATAGTGTGTAAAATGTGTACAGTAAGGGATACTTATGAATATAATAAAGGAATATGATTATAATGTAAAGTTTTTCATCATGATGAGAGTGGTGATCATGATTAATGTTACCGGTGTAATGAAGCCATTAGTCATAATCCAGCAAAAAAGATTTGGTATGATTGAAATAATGATGTAAGTAAACCTATGATGATAACAGTGGTAAGTATTAGCTTTAAGTAGGAATATAGTTGTTGAAAAAGCTGGTGTATTGCAGTCATTTACCATAAAAAATTGGCATAATTTTAGGTCAGTTATTACTATTATATTTTTATACTTGATTGCTGTTTCCCGCATCAGCGAGGTAGCACCAGCAAACAGACAAAGAAAGACCCATTCACTCATATACACACATGATACATGCATGCACATATATGTATGTAAATACACATACATATACGTACCAACATATACATATATATGCAAATGGATATACACATATACATATTCGTACTTGCTCGCCACCCCGTGTTAGTGAGGTAGTGCCAGGAAACACAAAAAAGGCCACATTCGCTCACACTCAGTTTCTAGCTGTCGTGTGTAATGCACCGAAACCACAGTTCCCTATCCACATCTAGGCCCCACAGACCTTTCCATGGTTTACACCAGACATTTCACATGCCCTGGTTCAGTCCATTGATTACCTTTTTGCCTTAAGGTATCATTTGAAACAGACAAACAGTGGCCTCCTTTGTATACAGTATATATAGTATACCAACACCAGTCTCATTCATAGCTAAGCCTCTCAGGTTACCCTAACTACATCGTATACCCTAGTATATGTATACCCAGTTATAGAAAAGTTTATTTGTATATTCGTAAATATAGAAGTAAAGGCAGCAGCAACAGGATTTTTAGGTGACTGTCAAGTACAGAATTTCATTGAGTGACTGATTTATGTTGGAAGCGTGTTACCAAATTTATCATTACTGCAATAAGGAGAATATTTTCTCAACTAGGTAGAGTACAGGGGATTGGGTAGAAAAAATACTACTCAGGTATCACCCGTATGTCATGGAAGGCAATAGGCTTAGAAATCCCCTCTTCTTTTACTGTTGCATTCCAAAGGAAAGAAGCTTTTCTATAAAGCTGTTTCATTTTGCTGTGGCGGGACATGCCTAATAGTAAAAGATGAAATAGAAGGCTGCTGTCATGGAATTGATGTTAGAAATCATGAATGCTTACGCATGTTTGCAATGAGTTACAAATAATGGGAAGAGTTTTGTGCGTGTTTGCAAAAGGTCTCTGTGAAGGGAAACTGGTTGGTGTGTGATGAAGAAAAAAAAATTAGTTGATGAACAGAAAAGGTTTGTCTTATGTAATCAGTTTTGTAACGTGATGGGAAATGACCCAAGATGTGTTATAAGATTAAAGTTATGACAAAGTGAATAGGAAAGATAAATTTTCTTTAATGAAGTAGGTAAGTTGTGTCCTGTACATGCTGTCAGATAAGGTTTCTATGAAATTGTTACACAAAAGTTAGGCAAATTAAGCTTATGAAATGTGGTACCTCATCTTTTCCTCCTCTAGTTTTATTTCTCTCACCATGTCTTTCACTAATTGGCCATATGTTTTCTTTTAACTCTGTTTTCTCTTAATGTCATGTTTCTCCTTTAATTTTTCCAATTTTGTCTATTCTTTCTAACCCTGCTTGTCCTCATTTCTATAATTTCACGATTATACATATAATAAGTCATTGAAGGATTGTACTCTAATCTCTTTCCCAACAGTTTCTATAGATCAGCTTGACAGTAGATGAAGAGCACCGTTTGGAAGACAGTGGGAGGTTAACAGAAGGCACCGGGTTGTGAAACATTTCATTTTAGTAATGAAATTTATCTTCGTCACAGGCCAACACGTCTCCTTTTACCTCATTGCTCTCTCTTCTCCTGACCTCATACATAAGTAATGCTTGTACATACAGATGGATAAGTGACATGGAAAACAGCAGTTAAGATAGTGAGAGAACGAGACAGATTGTAACTATTGAGATAAAACATACCAGAAAAATGTGACCAAATCAAATCTGTCATGAACGCTGGAGAGCAAAGGAGAAGAGAGCAGCCACGGGGGATGATGATTTGTGTGTAAGGGTCAACCTAAGGTTTTGGGATATTTTGGTGGGTATTCTAACCAGAACTTGATGGTATTAACTTCATTAAGTGAAAGATTTGTATAATAATATAACTTCATAGTACCCAAAGTTAATGAACCATAACAATAATGAATGATACTTGGGTATTTCATGGTTAAGGAGATTTAAAAGGGTTACTTGGATTTGCTGAAAGATTAAAACAGCAAAGTCTTGTTGTGTACAGAAAAATATATGCAATAGCATGGAGAAACTGATCGAGTAGTGCTTGATATGATTACGTATTTATTGAAGACATGAAAAGAGAGGAAGCCAGACCCAGAGAGAAGTTACAGTTGTGGTAACTGATTTGTATGGGAATGTTAGAAGGGAAATGCAACTCCACAGCCAGAATACTGAATATTATTAAAGAAGGTTGTGTTAAATCCATGATGAGGTGGGTTACAGTATGGATATCATTGGTGATATAGAGAGACAAGGTCAGAGAAAGGGATGGTTAAATGATAATAGAAAGTAATACATGGAGAAGTTCTAACCACCATTAGAATGGGAGAGCAAAAAATAGATACTGTAAAATAAAGAGCAGGTAACAAACTGGACAAGTAGAAATCGAAAACCAAATTTTGTCTCGTAAACTAATGGTTAAAAAGTAGATAATCAGACTTAGGGCTTCAGAGGAAAAGTTTGAAGGTGAGAATGTATGCAAGGAACTGAAAATGGCTGCAAAGTGCTCAGTAGATAACACAGAAACCCCAGCTCCAAGGGAATTGGATGCTGAGGCAATGAAAGTGGCGTGTATGGTCACTCTTAATTCGTTAATACAGTGCAGTGAACTTTCTTTAAACGAAAGGCATGCTGCTATAACGCATGATCACATTTTTGCCAATTGATTTCATGTTCTGTACAGAAACCTACGAAGCTTTTCCATCGTCAGTAACCACCACTATTAGTTGATTCTAACCACTATCAGTGACAAGGGCTTAGTGGAACAGCTCTCTTGGGACCTGCATTTGCTATAGGGTCTGGTCTACACCCCTACCCTTGCAGAACACATTCCAAACTACGGGAGTTTAACCACCACCCAGCTGCTGCACCGGTAGCAAAGTTACGGGAGATTGGCTCGCCACCTCTCCTGTAGATGCCCCACGAGACTCCAGCAACGACATACCACTGACTTGTGGAACTCTTATCATACCTACTTATTCACTAGTGCCATGCGACTTCAGCCACACTTGCTAACCTCATTTCATCTCACCACATCTCGCCTTCTTACGTAATCCTGCACTATGTGTCTCGGCTTTTCCAGAATTCCATCACTGTACTTGCCCAATAAAGCATTATGTTGTTACGCGTGTTTGTGTACCCTTTTCTTGGCAAGAAGACAAATCATACCTAACTTTACTGTTTTAGTTAGACAGCTCGAAGAACAGACAGCCAAGCCATATATGTGTGTATTGCAGTGAAGCAGATACCAACCACAGAAAACCCTTACAGGTCTGTAATTTACTTTCACCATTCCATGTACCGTGGTCCAGTACATAGACGGCCCGAACCGACCCTACCCGACCTTATACGGCATCGATCCGACCTATCCCGTGCATGCCTCCTGCGCTCTTGAATATTCAGGCCACAGTACCCGTAATCCTACACCCCTCCCACTTGGTCAGCCCTTTTCCTTTCGCTCCCTCCTTCTCTGGTTCTCTTGGCAAGTCCACGTGTCTGTGTGTAATGTCTATACCATTTCAGCACCCTGGGTTGGTCCTTTTAAGTCAGACTGCACTCGTAATCACACATCCCTCTGACTGACAATCCTTACACAATCAACCCTTCTCACGCCGCATATTATCCACAGGCGTTTGACGTAGGGAAAGAAGCAGTTATCAAAACGGCCCACCCTTGAGTTGCTGATGGTCTAGCTGGTGTTTCGGGCTCACAAGCAGCCAGTTCTCGGAAGCAAAAACCAAAGTAATACCTATAGAAGAGGGAAAGTGAACCAACATTGCGGCGTAGGGCAAGGGGGTCAAGTTTGGAGGTTAGCCAGGGGCAATTTATAAGTCGGATCGCTTTCGACTCGACTCTGTTAAGTAAGGAAACAGAGCTAGAATCACCTTAAATGTGAGAGCAGTACTCCATACTAGGACGAATCAATCATTCTTTTTTTCGAAAGAAAATAAATTTTGACATTAAACAGAACACCCAGTTTCTTAGAGACAGATTTAGCTGTTCCCTTAATGTGGAGTTTCCAAGAAATTTATTCATTTACAGCCAGGTGTGTGTGTGTCACCGAGACAGGTGGCTGGGTGAGTGAGGAGGGAATCACGGCAGGTGATGGTGACGAGCGACATGATAATTGGTGGTTTAAGAAAATATGGCGGCTGATGAAGGGGAAGGAAGGACACAGCACGACAAGTGGATATTGAGGACAGTGCTATGCAAACTATAGCAAAAGGGGGGGGGGGGATAGCCGCCATATCTGGTGGAATGATTTGGCAATATCAACATGCCATCTGGCATATTGGGGCAATATAATCACGTGCCATTTCTGTGGCTTTAATCATGTCCAGATCATCCATGTAACGACTCTTGTCAAGTTTTCTCGGTAAAGGCATTTTTGAAGTAAAGGGTTGGGTTATGTCACATAAGGGCGTAACAATGACGTCTCGCACCGAAAAAAAAAAATCCTGCACACATGCCATTGATCTCACATCTTCAGAAACTAAATAAATTATTATATGCAGAATATTAAGTAAATATCTGGTTCTCTTTGTAAAGGACTAAAAAGAAATCTAGGATAAGAGATTATGAAAGAAAGCGGGTATTATTACAGGCAATGTTTACAAATAGGTAAATGACACCAGCCGAAAAAAATGACGTAACGATTTATTAAAGCATTCCAAAGTTTTTTTGAGACGTAAGAAATAGCATGTATCTATATTATCAATTTAATTATTGATATATTGTTCTAGAGACGGAAAATAGGGGTGTATAATGACTTTAATGCGAGTCGGTTTGAGGTGGGTCGAGTTAGCTGCTTTGTTGACATGAGGTGACAGCCAGGATCAGGCGCACGCCCCTTTGGCTGGCCCTACCATGGCGATAATTAGTGTTAATTTTAATCGTTTGGAGTGATGTGAATTACATATGAGGCCATGAGTGTGTGTGACGCCTTCAGCAGCCGGTGCTCAGCGATGAGGTAAGTGGAAAAGGATAATTATGTGGGATCATATTGGGACCTGCCATTGGTCGTTGCCTTGGATGGACTGAGATCATTTAATCTAGTGTGGCACCTCATCATTAGTAGCTTTGGTTAATTAAGTGATTTTAGATCTGTATTGGAGGCTGATAAAGTTAATTAGGCGTGAAACAACACTGATCTGTGTGTTTTGTGGAACGATACGGGACGAGCCAGCAGTCCTGGGGGCTAGGTATGTCAACAAATGGATGGGATCGAGTCTAGGGTAATTAAGGCATTTTTTGTAGAAAATCAACGAAATATATTAAATCTTTCACTCAACCTCGCCTGGTAGTTAAACCAATTGAAATACACGCGCATCAAACTAGTCTACTGCTAGGAATCACGTGCGTGTGTGTGTGTGTGTGTGTGCCATTCGCTGTGTTGGCTGTTTGTTGTCATAAGTTCCATGAGCTTGGTACTCGGACTAGATGTGACTGGGACATTACGACCAGATTATTGACTACCAGGGACGGTAGACGAATTTCCTCAGGTCTTCCTGAGTGTTTACGAGTGTAATACCCATTTTTACAGTAATTAAGCCCACATTATTGACTGACATATTACTCTCTCCCTTTTGATATATTTTAGTACTTGCGATAAGATGGATGGGACCTCTGCAGGTATTGCTTAAGCCATGATAAACCATATCCTGGCCATGTCTTAATATTAAGGGTAACTATGAGGGGCAGATGTGTTCGGCTGGAAATCCTCCCCTTCTTTATTATTTTCCAAAAAAATGGACGTAGAAAGGAGTCAAGTGAGGATTTTCTCCTCAGATGGTCAGTCATTTGTTCGTAATGCTACCTTGCTCGCAAGAGAAACTGTGAACGTGAATGAAAGAAAGAATAAAACCTAATGGGTTTACCATAAGATTCTTTGACTCTTAATGAATAAGTCATGCCATACGTCATGTTCTCTGCTGGACATCATTGTTAACTTGTCGTCAAATCATGTTAGTATTGGGCATCCAGTATAGATTCTCAATAATCCAAAAATATTTTGCACTGGTGGATGATTTTTCGTTTTTAGCAGATTGGAGTTGGGTGAGAATGAATTAGTATTTTGAACTTTAAACACATCAAACAAAATGTAGTAGTAGAATTAAATTATTTAATTTGATTTCCCATTGATAGAATATGGTACATCTTTACTGTACTGTTCTCCTGCATTTTGTACATGTATTTCATCCCTGCTCACCATTTTAGTTTACAGTCTTCTTATAATGTCAAAATATTTTAGACAGCTTATCTCCTTTCCTTAGTTAGCCAAACCTACCAGGTTGTCTATATTTTTCCTGTGTTCTCCATCATCAACGCTCTTTTAAGCAAAATATTGTGATCACACATCAGCAGATTGTACTGTTTGGTACTGCTTTACGTAAGGAAAAATGTGTATGCCATGTTTGTGTTTGCCCAGTTCATATATAGGTTTGTAATCCCCACCATTCATTGCTCCTGAGGTAAATCACTTAGAAATTAGTTTTTCTTATTTGATATGCATATTTATGTTGCTACTTACTCCAAAGTCATTTAGTTGGTCACCTTCACAGGGGGTATCAATGGTGTAAGAATAAAGTTTTTATGCACTGTATTTGATTTATCATTCCGACAATAATGTGTTGAAAAACACGTAGGCAGACGTGCAGATCCATGGGTGACTTGCAAAACAGATTTCACACACATAAGATGTTGTAGAAATGGACGTGCCAAAATTTATGCAAATAAGAATAGTGATGTTAAGGTATGAAGATCATCCCGATGAGGTTTTTGACGGACAAAGAAAATTGATTTCAACCTGTGTTACGTATATTAACTCAACACTGTCCCACCTCAGTGATGACCCCAGAAAATGGCAAAGCCAAAGACATCATTGAGAGAAGTCTCTTGAAAACTGGCAGATCAGTGTTGTCTGACATTTTTTGGCTCACGTACCAATCCTGACCAGATTCATAAAGAATTTATTTCTAGTTGAAAAAAGGGAATGTATGAAAGTGCAGAATAATTTTGTAAATTCACTCAATGTTGCAGAACTGAAGTATATATTTCCATGCAGATTGAATATAAAAAAGCAAGCAAGAAAGTGTATTTAACATAATTTTGAAATAACAGTAGACTTTTAAACCAGTATTACATAATTCCATTTTGGAAGTACTTCACTCCAAAGCAACAGTTAAATGACATAGACAAAGAATAGAGTGAGTGGTGTTTTTGAAGCATTTTGCTGGTGGGCATCCTGAAGTAAGGAAGAGTGAGTGCTTTAAAGGGTCAGTTGCTTGTCATGCTGATGATAGTGGAGGTAGTTTATAGATATTATTATGCCGATAAGAGTGGAGAAGCGTCATGGTCATGAGTCAGCCAGTTTAAAATGATTCAAACTACTCAACATTTGAACTTTGATCTGCGTATATTCTCCTTTTTCATAGCCGACGAGATGATAAAAGCAAGATTTACAATAAGAGTATATCTCAGAGACCTCTCATCTGTCACCAGTCCCACAACCCTAATGTAGAAAAAGATGATTTTTGGTAGACTCCAAGTTTAGAGGCAGTTGCTTGTTAATACAGTGAATCTGTATACTTCCTTTGTTTATGATGATGTGTTTTGCATACATGCCACTCATTGTAATGACTGTATGGTCATTTGTAGACAAGGCAAAAGCAGATCAACAATATCTGTCATGATACCAACAAGCAAGTGGCTGGCTCTTTCTATAGCTTTATCACCTGTATTCTTGTTTGCATATGATATATTTGCGTGCCTGTTTCAGCTGTTCCTACGTATTCACTGGTTATTTGGAAGCATGAATTCTTCAGTTGACGGGAAGATGTAGGTATGGTGGTGGGCATCTCTCCCGACACACTTTGAATTATGAATTTTGTTTACAGCTCAGAAAATATACATGGGAACTGCAGTTCCTTGTAGAGTGGTCTGCACATTTCTTTCTTACCAAGTAAAGGCATTTTGATATTTCAAGTAATACTGGACTAATGTCTTATTGTTGTCTTGACACACATTGAACTGTAACTTCTGTGATTTCTATCGCTTTTTGGGTTTTATTGAAACCGATGTTGCTAGTAGTGACGACTTAGTTAAATATTTACATTTGCCAGTCCACATGATGTGGCCCGGGCAGGACAGTACAGGCACCCAACGGGCTTTTACAGATAGAGATGAGAGTGGAGTAAGTTACAGAGGTGGACGGAGGGTCTCACATATTCAGTACATAAACACAGCATGGTACAGGGTGTGTGTTGACTGTAAATATGGATAGAAGAGTGAATATATGACAGTGTTGTTCTGAGGCCTTTGTATGCAGCCCACAGACGCGTAGATTACTGTTTCATTCCCAGTTCTGTTTTTCCCTTTTCAGAAATTGTAATCTTAAGAGTAGAGTTTTTTTTTTTTTTCATTTATTTACCATAAAACCGGAATAGCTAAGACAGTGTACCTGTTCATAGTACATTACTTCAGTCTTGAGTTTCTAAACTTCTCTCTTTGAAGGGTGTAAGATGCTGTGGTGACCTCTTGAGGGAGAGCACAGGGTCATAGGTCATGGCGGTAGGTCATCTTGAATGACGAATAAGCTTCGATGGGCACCTCGGGGATAATGGAGAAAGTCGGCACTTTAAGGGCAAGGAGACAGTTAAGACTGGGTATGCGACAGTCAGCAGTTTAAGACGGTTAGGACTGGGTGATGAGACCAGTCGGCAGTTCAAGATAAGGGAAACAGTTGGGACTGGTTATCGTGCAGCACAGATCCTGAGGACGTAACGTCATGCGATGGTAAAGAGGTGTAGCTCCCGCGTCTCCCTGAATGTCTGATGTATCCGTGGGACCGGACCTCTGCCCCATACTGATGTGAATGGCTGGCCTTACGACACCCTCAATGGGGGTAGGGGACTGCGTGCCTCTGTGTGTGTGTGTGTGTGTGTTTAGTAACTGGAGTGAGATATGTGTATGTGGTGTCTGAAAAAAACTCTGGAACGTCATCTCTCCTCCTCTGACAGTGTTTCAAGGATTTGCACCATACGGTACGGTGCAGTACTCAAAGTGTCCCTGATGCAGACATGCACTCTGACAGGACCGTAGCGATCCTCTTGCACCAGTTGTCGTTTTGTTTCAGTGTCGTAAGTCGTGGTTGTCCGTCGTGTGGCCAGTCACGAGTCGAGTCACGCCATGACTAGGCTGCGCCACCCTCGCAAATCCCGCCGCCCACCGTCAGTAGGTAGCCAGGGTGATGAGCAGAGAGTAACCCCCCACCCCCCACACACCATCCCGCTCTCGGCCTTCTGTTAACTCATCCTGACCTCTCCTCCTCCCCCGCCTCCCTCATTGAGTCTGCACTCCCTGTGTGTGTGTGTGTGTGTGTGTGTGTGTGGAGGGGGGGGGGGCTGGCCTGGCCGGTCGGTGAGGGGGCCGCTAGGCTGAGCAGTTCAGTGTGACAGAGTGCAGTGTGAGCTACGCGTCATGGCTGGTAGGTGGTCCACCCTTGCTTATGCTGTTTACTCTGGGATTCTGGTACACACACACACACACAAGCACAAGGACACACACACCCACCCGCGGCCCCGTGTGTGTGTTTTGTTATCTATCTGTGCCTGTCGGAAGGGAGCCAGTAGTGTACACTCACGGATGTTCATGTTTTACCCACACGTCTGTTACGCGAATGTTTGAGGTTCCTCATTAATATTATCACCCCGATGTGTACGCCTCGTGTGCCGTGCCCCTTGTACGCACGAGTGTGTATAGCTGGGGGAAGGTGTGGGGACGTCGCCTGTCAGTGGTCCACATTGCTGGCGTCATGAACAGTGTGACGGAATCTCGCGGCCTCTACCAGGTAGACTTGGTCGACCCGCGACATGTTTATGTGGTTGTGGCGTCCAGCCTCGTGTCTGCTCCTTCCCGGAGGGGGCTGGACTTCCTTCCTGCCTTTTCCCACTGTTCCGGCGGCGTTCCAGTCCGTCCCGTCGTCGGTCGGTCGGTCGGGCCCTTTCCAGCGAGACCCCAAAGCGGTGGGGGGCGTATTCCAGTCCCTCTCTGGACGTGACGCAGCCGTGGCCGGCCCGCCCGCGAAATAAGACTTTGTGTGTTTCTCCCTCGATGTTTCCCGCCTCGGGAGAAGTTCAGATCGTAATGTCAACTCTGAAGGTTGCCTTTCACATTCGTGCCCTGGGACTAAATGGCTCTCTCGGTCGGTCGCGTTACCGAAACGCAAAAACCGCTCCTACTTTGATCTCCGTCTGTGAAGTACGACGCGTCGCACCTTCAGACGATGACGTAATGAGGTGTGGTTCACCTCCCTTGGCCGGTCATTCCTCACACGCGAACTCTGAACCCTTTTGGGGGCGCCTCATAAACAGACGAGGCCCCAACTCTGAACCCTTGGGGGCGCCTCATAAACAGACGAGGCCCCAACTCTGAACCCTTGGGGGCGCCTCATAAACAGACGAGGCCCCCAGCTCTCTCATCTCTTCCATGGTGGGCAAATTTAAGGCTTGTCTCATTTTCCCGCCACTTTTCTCTCTTACTTCGGGCACCATCGCTGTTGTCCTCTGTGGACCTTCTCCATCAGCTCTTCGTGTTGCTTCTGGAGCGATTGAACACATTCTGGTTTTTTTCCCCCGCGTGGGATACGAACGGCTCGTTGAGTGATTCCTTATCCACACGCACTCGCTGCAGTTCTGTCATGGCATATGCCAGCAGACGGGTCGTCATCTCCTCCTCGGCCGTTCTACTACTGTGGGACTCGGCAGGCCACGGGCGAGGGACGGAGTCGAACCCTCCACGTCCCTGTCTCTCTCTCACACACACAGCTCCCCAAAGCTTACTTCCTGCTGCTATTCATAGTCAATCCTTCCTTTCAGTGCGTGTCTTATTCTTTGCCTCCACTCACGCGTAAGAGACCAACTGTGGAGTCTGTATAGGTGCCCCTTGCTGCTGGAGCGCCCCTCCTTGCTCTTTTCTGCTCTGTGTGTGTGTGTGTGTGAAAGAGAGAGAGAGAGAGAGAGAGAGAGAGACTTCATCGCGTGTTTGGGAGAGACGATTTTTTTTTTTTTCGTGGCTTCCCGTCTTTTAACCTTGTCTCTTCCGTATGTCATGTCTGTCCACGTACACACGCCACAGCCAAACCCACCTGGGTTGGGTGTGGGCCGCCTGGCGCGCCAGGGGGTTGGAACCAGATGCTTGGGTGTGTGTGTGTGTGTGTGTGCGCGGTCGGGTGAGCAGGTGTTATCAAAGATGTCCGCTGATCGCACAGGTGTCGGCCAGTGACCCTGTGTGTGGTGGTGTGGCGTGGCACCTGCTGTGGTGGTGGGCCACGCCAACGTGTGTGTGTGTGTGTGTGTGTGGAGGGGCGGGAGAGGGCCAAGTGTCACCAATAGGTCAGATTAAGTGCATCGTAATGTGTTGGTGAGGGGAGGGTGGGGAGTGGGGTGTGGGGAGAGGAGGGGAGGGATGCAGCAGCAGGTGTGATCCCTCTCCCCACTGGCAGGAGGGCACTTGTTCTCCCCCACCCCACCCCACCCGGTCCTCTCCCCAGCTTACGACCTACATGCGTGGTAATGGCCCCCTTCCCGCGTCAGACGACACCCCCACAAATACCTGCTCCCAACTCACGTCTGCAGCCTGTCCACACCCCACTCCCCGGGGAGATATATATGTTATCCCTGGAGAGAGGGGAGGAGAAGTACTCCCCAGGTATTCCTCGCGTGTCGTAGAAGGCGACGAAAAGGGGTGGGGGGGGGGCCTTGAAATCCTCCCCTCCTGTTTTTTTACTTTTCTAAAAGAAGGAAGAGAGAAGGAGGCCAAGTGAGGAGTCTTCGCTCTAAGGCTCAGTCGTCTGTTCTTGAGGGTGCGACGCATGAGCAGGAGGCTGGGCTGGTTGCCCACAGCCCAGTTGGCATAAGGCTTGCCAGCCGGCCGTCATGTCAAGGAAGTGTCATGCCTGGAATGCCGATGAATTCCTTCCCCCAAAACACGAGTTTTTGCAGCTGACCTTCAGCTGAACGGAGCGCCCAGATTGCGACTCACTTACGTCAGATAAATATTAAAAAGTGTTATGATAATTTTGTTTATTGTTGTGGCTCGAGTAATTTCTGTAATTTGATTAACCGCGTGTGATGATTGCAGAAGTCGAGAGCGTCTTATGCCGGTCTGTAAATTATAATTTGTTGGGTCTGCCTTAAATAGTTTTCCTGATTTACATTTTTTTTCTCTCTCTTTTCGCGTCTGGTGTCGTAACGAGGGTGGTGAGCGGAGGGACCGCTGCCCGTTTTCTGTCCGGTGTGTTATGGGGGCGAGGGTCCTTGTGTGTTTTGCATGCAGGGCCAGCCATCGCCCGCCCAGTGGATGCAGATGTTGTCTCCCCCCCCAAAGTGACGGCGACGCCTCCTCCTCTGTTGCTATCCGCAGAACTACTTGTTTACGTTCACATGTTTTTAAGGAATCCTGAGCAGCTGTTTCAGTGTGTTGGACGGTGTTACCGGGCGGCTGCGATCGTACCCCACCGGTCGATTATCTCTCGAGAGGAATTTGTGTCATAGAGGAAACCCGTTCTGTGGTACAGATAGCTTTTTTATCGCTGGCTGCTTTTTGCGTCTCTCATCCTTATCTGGAGACGACGTGTTAGTGAGATAACCTTATTGTCCGTGCGTTCCTGTTGGTGGCTGTTCCGTTGAGAATCGCCGTCGTTACTTTCTTGCTGCAGTCAGTTGCGATGATCGCACGGGGAGGAGGGAGTTGAAAGGATCACGACTGCAGCAGTCCCTGATTGGCTGGGTGCTCGCGAAAGAGCGCAACCCCCACGACCAGCTCGGGGGTACCTGCACGAGAAACAACATTGATAATTCCCTGATGATAATTCCTGATTTTCTTTTTATTTCCTGCCCTTTGGGAATAATCTCCTTGTAAGAATAATTGACTTCATTTTTGGTGTTGTGCTTGCCTGAGGGACTAAGCTGTTTCTCTGGGTTGTCAACTGACGCAGGTTCTTTTCACACAACCTCTGCAGACACCTGTGTGTGTGTGGGGGGGGTGTGCACTGTACACCTGTGTAAGTTATTGTGCAGGTGTTGAACAATGCATCAGTACAGAGTGAGTACAGATTTACGTGTTTCTTGGTGTAACTAGACATCCTCTGTAGTGAACAATACATTTGGAAATTGCTCAGTAAACTGGACCATTTTAAAGCCGTGATGATGCATGACGCGTTATGTTACTTTAAGTGAATGAAAGACATTCTCTATTTATGATACCAGGAGAGTTAACAGTACTGGGAGCATTTAATATTCAGAGGCGGCACTGGGAGCTGAGAGAGTGGGGTGGGGTGGTTTACTGCCCCGCGGAAGACGTCTACCCGCGACACGTTGTTTATATTCCGGGTCCGTTGTCCTTAATTGCCGTGTTGACGTTTGTGGCACGTGAGGGATCTGCGCTGTTGTTGGGTGCTTTGTGTCGGGGTTCGTCGGCAAGCCGGCGTCCTTTCCACCGTCTCGTGATGTCGTTACGACAGTCCTTTCTACCGACAGTGGACGGCTGCACTTCCTTGCGACGTGACGGGAGCCGTGGACGGAGCAATGACGGCCGCCACGTTGTCCCTTCGCCAGGGGCCCAGCGCGAGAAATGTGTCCACACGGCGTCATGAGGAGGCGGCGGTCGCTGCATTGAGATGAGGCGCTGAGTGTGGGTCTCCCGGCAACTAACATCATCCCTTCACTTGTGGAATAATAAAGGAGGAGAGAGGGGGAGACGGCTGCTTCCTCCTCCTGGGACTGGGTCGTTACGAAAGATGATCTCTCGCCGGTTACGTCAGTCGTGTGTGTGTGTGTGTGTGTGTGTGTGTGCCAGGTGAATTATGCCTCTGGGAGGAATGTATATATATACATTCTTACCCACGAGGGAAAGGAGACTTGGATGCCTCCATCACACACGTCTTGCAAGGTCAGGTTCAAGTTGTTTCGCATTTCTTGTGCACCTTCCTCTCGCACGCCTCCCAATCACACGCACTCCTTCGTGCAAATGACGCTCAGACGATTCTCGTTCTCTCTCTCTCTCTCTCGTTCGGAGATCTCCCCCCCCCTCCATTTCGTTAAGGTATGGAAAACTGTCCCTGGAGTATGATGGCGTGAGCACTAAAGGGGGTCAGGTCAGAGGTCAGGCCATCATACCCGAGTGCCAAACCAGCGTCGTTCTTCTCGCGCAATTTCAGTTCAGCAGTTGTCATTAAAGCGCCGGTTGCATAGTCAGGGAGGATAGAAAACGTGCAGCTGTAGCGTGGCATGTGTTTCACGAGCAATCTTCTCCGCTTTGAGCTTCCTTGCTGAGCGCGAGCGAGGCTACCTTCCCCTCAAATCAGTTCGGTCCGATCGAGAACACCGTCTTTGTTGCCTTGGCATTCGACCGTTTCCTCCTCGAGTTGATCCACAGGAAATGTCCGGCCATTCTTCACGTCTTATTCCCGTTTTCATTGGCATCAGCTCCGTGCGCGAGGTCGGGTCTCCGGAGTCATTCCGGGCCGCATTTGTGCGTCCCCTGTGACGCAAATCTAGCAGCCGGGACACTCGACGTACCGGCAGCGGTACCCTTGTACCGTCTCCTCCGTACCTACGTAAGGCACGGTGCTTGCGAAGCACGCATCCCGAGCATTGGAAAAGGTAGTAACACAAAGGGAGTAACGACGAGTCAGGATCACATGAATCAGCAATATGTGATTTTTACTTTTTTTTCCTCGTGAAGCGAGAATCATCGCCACTCACTCCTGTCGCCCGTTTTTTATGTGTACGTACGTGCGCGCGTGTGAGTGTGTGTGTGTGTGCGTGCGCGTCTTATATTGCTTTAGTCCAAGCGCTGGGATGTCTGTCTGTCTGTCTGTCTGTCTGTTGTACAGCCACTTCGGCAACAGACTGGCAGTCAGTCGGCCCTCTCCTGCAGCCCACAGCTCGCCTTCTGACCCCAAGACAGAGCACACACACACACACACACACACACACACACACACACAGGAATTCTTCCTTGTTTACATTGGCCAAGTCGAGGAAGATATTAAAGTTCTTATATCATGCCAGACTCGGCCCTTCCCCAGTGGTCCGGCCACGGCTTAATGCTGGCCAGAATGAACGTGCATTGTGGCCAAGGGTTTTATCCTGGCCACTGTGTACGTGGACTGTGGCCAAGGCTTTATCTTGGCCACTTTAACACGAGTGTCGTGTGTTGGGGAGAGAGCGAGAGCGCGCATGAGGGCATATTCTGTTGAAGTTTTAAAAATAAACACCAAATTTTAGGACCATATTTTACACTCAGGATTGTCTTTTATTTACAAAGTTCCTCTCGCTCTATTACCGTGTAAATCTGTCACATATTTACCGGTAGTTTGGCGTTCCCAGCGAATATGTCAACTTTCGAGCTCGGAGGAAAGGAGTCGTCCAAGTAGAGAGAGAGATGGTCCCAGCGCTGCTCCTTGAGGGACCCCAGCCATTGTCTCCGAAACTAACTTGGTGACACCTTCACGCAAAATTCTCTCCTTCCCTTTCTTCATTATACGAATCTCGAAGGAGTTTGCTAGTGTAGATATATAGAAACATCTATGCCCCGCCTGCAGTGTATATATATATATATATATATATATATATATATATATATATATATATATAAAAATATATCGCTCATTTTAGACGTCTGTCACGCGCGTTTTGGCAAGACATGATCTCTGACCTTTGTCAAGACGTGTCCTTTGTACATAATACTAAGAAAAACATTCGACTCCAAATTTTCATTTGTCTTTTTCCTGTTTTTCTCGGAATTTACATTCGTGCCTTGGTAGCCGGACGGGGCTCGCCAGTTCAGACCAAGGTCGCTTCTCTTGTCAGTGGATATATATATATTATTCTCTGTTCCTTGTCCCAGGGATGCTATATAAAAGGAGCGCCCCTTCTGCGGTCCAGCCTTGTTGCTGGCGTGACTGGCTCGTGTTGGCTTCCATGGTTCACTACTGGGTCCTTCGTGGCATTTCTTCCTTCCCCTGTAGTGAGGACGGATTACCTTCGCCTGTCATGCGGCGCGTGACAGGCATGCCTCTGTGTGTGTGTGTCCCTGGCGTTGCACACAGGGTCGTCTGTGGTCGACCACTCCCAGCTCAGGTGTAGGGGGGAACAGAGTGTCGGGCGGGGTAAAGGCGGACGCGTAAGTACCACGGCCATCACTCTCCCGGTGCGTATGTCTCTCTTTGCCACAAGTTTCCTCTCTCATTAAGAGTTGGGCGGGACATTCTCACACCTCAGGGCTCGTAGTGCCTCGCCCGTGCAGCTGTGACCCAGGCAAGGCAACAGGCGTGCGCTCAACGCTACGCGTTCTGGAAGTGTCGGACCAAGTCGTTTCTCATTCCCGTGTTCTGTGGACTTCCCTGTGTGGCAACTCCTCCGCCACAGCTTGGCGGCCACTCCACCACCACCACCACAGCTTGGTGGCCACTTTACCACCACCACCACCACAGCTTGGTGGCCACTCTACCACCACCACCACCACAGCTTGGTGGCCACTCTACCACCACCACAGCTTAGTGGCTGACCACTCTACCACCACCACCACCACCACAGCTTGGTGGCCACTCTACCACCACCGCAGCAAATAACTCACAAAACTCAATTGTTTCTCTCTTAAGATATTGCGCGGTGAGCGCTACGCGCCAGCCTTGTGTTCCAACGGGATAAATCTCACTGTTCCCGACCGTGGCGCATTCACGGGCCCGCCCGGGGTCGAGCCCCGCCTGGTTGCGGTCCACAGTCAACGCAGCTGTTCATCGTCCGCCCCTCGTGGTGGTGGTAGTTAGGGTGGGCCGCCTCCGTAGGGAAGGTGGCGCTGGTGGCCTCAGAGTGAGCTGTAGTGGGGTCAGGTCAGCAGCATCAATGTCTGTGTACTGTTGCTCTGGCCTTATCTCCCCCCCGGCTCCTCCTGCGTCAGGCAAGCGATATCGTACCCTTGCCCGTGTCTGCCGGGTGCGATATCGTACCTCTGGCAGGCCCGGCGTTATCGTACCCCCCCGGCAGGCAGGGTGTTATCGTACCCCCTGGCGGGGAAGATCGTAACCGTACTTCTGTTCTAATTTCTGTGGTTGATTATGGTATTATACGATGGAGTCAGTTACCGTAGGCGCGTCAGGACGACCGGTCGTACGCCGTGATTGACGGACGGGGCGCGTCGTTCCTTACTCACCGCGTGGCCGACGTTGGAGGAGCGTCGTGCACGTGGCAGGCGTTATCGTGCAGTCGCTCGCTGCTGCTGTCGTCGCGCGCGCGCTTTCTTTTCGTTCATCGCGAGTTTGACGGCAAAATAAAAAAAATGAAGAAAGACTGACGGACTTTGACGGTTGAGTTGTGTTGACGCGTAAGTCCATCTCGCACGCGAGGAAAGTCTGTCAGAAATGCGGCATATCTGGGAAACTGTGCTGGTGGCATATCATCTCTCATGCCTAGCGGATGGTGATGTCTGTCATGTCATGTCATGTCATGTCAACAGCAGAGGCATGCAACAACCCTTAAGTAAGCACTACAACTTTAATTCGTCGGTATCATAACGCTCAAGTACGTACGACAACTTCGACCCTCCGGTACGATTATTCGCCGCCGTACTCGAGGGCTTTTGTGTTATCGTACGCGTGGCAGCCCGCCTTGAGCCGTTATCGGACGGCGTAAATAAACGAGAATTATTTCGTCGCGTCGCACGATTGGTAACTGTAAAGTCATGATACACTGGCCAGCTTGGGGAGGGGAGGGGAGGGGGGGTTCCAGTCAGTCAGTCAGTCGTGCGTCTGGCAGTCGGTCGGTCGGTGAGGCACGGCGCCGGGCAGTGTCGGTGAAAGTGATCGTACCGCCCGATGTACTGGTTCACGCCAAACGATATCGGCTGTTATCGAGCGCTGTGGTTACGGGAGGGGGGGAGGGGGATGATTCTCCACGTTAACGATTGTTTACGGTTGTGTCCTCAGGCGCCATACTTTTTTTTTTTTAAGAGGTATCGTACGTGTGGCAGGTGTGCTGTGAGGCGGGCAGGGGAGAGCCCGGTGAAGTTGTTGTCGTACGGCAGATAAGTGTGAATTTAGTAAATGGCGTCGCCTTCTGAAGATAGTGGTATGGGCAGCCGCGTGTGAGGAAGATCAGAACTCCCGACAGGCTTCCAGGGTGTGTTGGAGTGCCACTTGTGCTCTCTCTCTCTCTCTCTCGCGTCGCCCCTGCTCAGCGCCAGGGGGGAAATAAGAACAATAATAATACCTTTTCACCGCCACACTCCTCGCTGCCGGAGACAGCCCAATTTTACCTGGTGAGTCCTCTCTTCCTCTCCGTCTCCCCTCTCTCCCTCTTCCTCTCTCTCTCTGTCTCTCTCCCTCTCCCCTCTTCCTTTCTCTCTCTCTCTCTCCCTCTTCCTTTCTCTCTCTCTCTCCCTCTTCCTTTCTCTCTCTCTCTCCCTCTCCCCTCTTCCTCTCCCTTTCTCTGTCTTCCTCTCTCTCTCCCCTCTTCCTGTCTCTCTCTCTCGTGCCCGTAGCCAGGGTGTGTGTGTGTGTGTGTCTGTCTGTCTGTCTGTGCATTGTGTGTGTGTCTGTGTCTGTCTGTCTTTGTGCATGTGTGTGTGTGTGTATGTCTGTGTATGTGTATGTGTGTATGTCTGCCCCTGTGTGTGTGTGTGTCTGTCTGTGCATTGTGTGTGTGTCTGTGTGCATGTCTGTGCGTTGTAGGGAGGCAAGGGCCAAGAGATGTGTCGTTATTGAGGCGATCTGTGGCTGAGCGCGTGTCCCCTCCCGGCTGCCCAGAGTGGGTGCGCTCCTTCTCTCTCTCCCTTAAAGGATTTGCTCTCTCCTTCCAGTCTTTTTCTTGCTTCTCTTCACACGCGTCAAAGTGTCTTTTCAAGTCGTTTCTCTCATGTAAAGATCATCTGTATGTGTGTGCGCGCCCCTGCAGGTGTGGCAATAAAGTAATGGGGCGAGGCGCAGTTTGCGGCAAACTGCCGTTTTCCAGTGGAGTGGTCGGGTCAGAGAGGCGAGCCCGTTGCGCCACGGACGGCCGTCTGGTGGCGCTCAGGTTGTCGTGGGAGCCTTGCCCAAAGTATCGTACGCCATTTTCTCTCTTCACGCAGCTCTGCGCATTTGTTTACTCCGCGATTCTGCGCCGCAGACCGGAGGAGTCAAGGGAAGCACCTGTTTGGTAATTACCTGTCAACGGGCAGGGTTATCTAAACACCCGCTGGGGCCCTTATCTCTTGTTTACGAAAGTCCACACTCCATTTTCTGTCGGCCTTCCCGAAAGGGCTGCAAGTGGTGGCGGGGTGACCCCCTCCCTCTTCCATTTCGGCCACAGTGTTCTTGGCGGCCGTGGCCGATGGGGCCTGGCCCGTCAGCTGTCCGACAGTGTCATATGACAGGGCTGGGTCCTGCGGCGAGCCAGGGCTGACCCGGTCGTTACGTCAGGGTAACCCCCCCCCCCGGGGGGGGGGGGGGGCCGAG
>JAYMFT010279743.1:0-10507 GCA_038088735.1 Panulirus argus | reverse complement strand
AAAAAAAAAAAAAAAAAAAAAAAAAAAAAAAATATATATATATATATATATATATATATATATATATATATATCAGTATAGTACCACATTACTTATATGTGTGATGAAATTATCAATTGAATAACTGTTCAGCCTACAAGACGTACATTGCATCACCCCCCAAGGGCATAATAACACATCTCACTATGTAGTCATATTATAATTCCCAAAAGTATGAGTTACATTGTACATAGATAATTTCCAATAATATTTTGTACATTACCTATATATTGGGAGTCCCCAGCTTATAAACGCCCAGCCTACAAATACTCGCACTTATGAATGAGCTTCAGAAAATACTATTTAATTTCTAGTCTGACATACAAACAATCACATTTTGCGAACTGTGGGACTACTTATATATGTATTTTTTCATTAAATGTTACATGGTATGATGTTTTAATAACAGCACTCAGGAAGCTGGCCTTGTCCACAGGTCATAAGTGTTGTGATGTGTGTGTATCTATGTGCAGAGAGTGAAGGGTATTTGAGTAGGAAGTACTCAGTTTCTTCTTCATGGTAGATGCATTGTGGGTATGAGTGGTCTTGGGAAAGCATAAGCAGGAAAATGTGAATTTTGTTTGTCTGCAGAGTGTGGTGTGACCACATAGCAAGAGTAACAACCCATTGACCCATTAGCTCCACTCATGGTAACATTAGGTAGATCAGTTGCTTACAGCTTTTTAGCTCACCTACATATAAACTAAACTAAGTGATAAACAGAGTCTCAGCACATTAGATTATTGAAGGATATTTGAATTAGTTGAGTAAGAGTATTTAGAGAGACTACGGAAAATATAGAAAAGAAATGGAGTGAGAAAATATGTGGGTACGATGTAGTAATATATTTATGTTCTGAGATTCTCTTGTATGACAGAGTCTGCAGCATGAGCCCTCTTTCAGTTTAGATGCATGAAATTAATATATGTGTCAGCAAATTTATACATTGTCCTTCTTGGCAGGTATATGTGGAATATGTAGTCTACAACCCGTTATGCCATCTCACTAAACCAATTGAGAGTGAATTGTTTGCTGCCAAACTTGATGAAGTTGTTAAACAAAGTCCAGCATATGCATCAAGACCAGCATAATCAAGAAGTTATACACCAAGTAAATGTGCAGTGTTTATAATATTTAGTTTAGTACAGTAGAAGCCCATTTTTCATTTCACCGTTACAATTATATTTCTGTAAAATTTTTCGTATGTTAAGATGTCAACTGAAAGGCGAGAAAAACTAATAAAAGTTTTGTCTGAAAGTGCACCTTAAACTTGAACTTATCTTGAATTTGTGGTTATATGTCTTTTTTGTCATATATTTGAGTTATGTTTGGGACAGTTAGCTCTAATAAGTATTTCATGGGATTGTTGAATTCTAGGAAAAGTCTGTTAAGCTAGGACCAGCAAAGTGCCTGTTGGTGCATGTGATGTTGCTAGGTTCACCATGTACCCAAATCAAAGAGGATTCTTGAACTGAGAATATATCTCACCAGCCACAAGGGCAAGATAACTTAAGGAATGAGATGGATGGATAACAGAGACCCTCTGTTGTGAATTTATTAGTGATTGAAACATTAAAGTTGGAGATATATGTAGCATTGATATTTCAGGCAATTTTAGTCTTCTAGTAAAGGGTTCTGTTGTCTGAAGTGAAATCTACCTAATATAGCTATCATTAATTTTTCCAAATAACAGTTTCCATGAATTCATAACTGTTTACATATGAAATAGGATATTTATGTCTCATAATCCTTTTTTACAATAATATTATGACCTTTTAAGGGATTAGAGAGTGGATGTGAGTGAATGAGGCCATTTTTTGTCAGTTCTTTGTACTACCCTGATAAAGTAGGATATGGTGAATATGTATGAAAATAGACTTCCAGCAAAATGTTTGATCAATGGTTTTAATGAATGAAGAAGAATAGCATATAACAGTTATAAATATTCTATAAGAACAAAAAGATTTTTGTATGTTATCATCATCCTGTTTCTCACGTTCCCCTCCCCAGCTCAGATTTTGTTTTCATTGTACACCTTCTCCATCTCCTTCATAGCATTTTTAACATATAACTCACCCTATTCTTTACTCTCTGCTGTAGCTTTTCCTTTCCTTAAACTTAAAACTATTTACGTACTTCATTCACATAAATCTCCAGTATGGAATCAGAATGGAGCCACCATTGAATCTGTGTCCTCTCCTGTATTTTCCTCACATAGGATGATCTAAGTGCTCTCCCAGCTTCAGTTGGACAAGATGTATGGCCTGAAGGGCATTTCACTTCAGTTTCTAAGGAAATGTGCTTTTGAGCTAGCTCAGATCTGCAGTTGCATGCTTTGTTTCATTCCTATCTCAAAACTCACTCATTTCCCTCTTTCTTGGAAGTATTGCCTTGGTGCATGACACCTAAGAAAAGAGACCACTCTAACCCTTTCAGTTATTACCCCCTTGGTGTTACTTCTGCTTCCAAAGTCTATGAAACTCTCCCTAATTCACTTTCTCAGCCACTTAGAATCCCATTCCCTTCTTTCTTTTAACTAGTATTATTTTCATGGTGCAATTGCAACTGATGATCTCTCCTATATGACTCATCTCTGGTCCACTTCCCTCTGGGATTTTGGTGAATCTTTCATTGTAGCCCTCTACGTCTCCAAAACATTTGACAGGATGTGTATCAAACATGGGGCTACCAGCTTTAGATTAATTAGGATATCTCACAACATGAAAATACAGGAAGGTGAAAGGAATTGACAGAATAGAGTGAATGAGTGATGTCGCATGTAGGGGGCAACTTGCTGTCAATGGATTAAACCAGGGTATATGAAGCAGCTGGGGGGAAACAATGGAAAGGTCTGCGAGTCATGTTTGTGGACAAGGGGCTGTGTTTTTGGTGCATTACACAAGACAGCTAGAGAATGGATGTGAACAAATGAGACCTTATATTTATCTGCTTCTGGCGCCACCTTGTCAACGTGGGAAACGGTGAATAAGTATGAAATAAAACTTTGGATATCTCTACTTGATTTAATGCCCCATACTTGCATGAAGGATTAAGTATAGTTTTTCCTTACAGGGGTTGTTAATAGTCAAATGTGATAGCATATTTTGGACAATTGTGCAACTGGTTGTCACTAAGACAAAGAAAGTAAAAATTTAAAACACGTATTCTCACTCATCAGTCTTACTCTAATTATGTCAACTAAATAGAGTTAGTTAAGTACAGCCCCATTTTTGTAACATCACATTAACAATAAACAAAAATGATATTTTCTTTGCAATCACAAGGTGACTTTGTCTCCAATGGGTGATAGTTCCTGTTCTTAACTAACATGTGGGAATGGCACTCAGGCTCCAACATGCAAAGTATTCAGTTCACTTGTCTTCACAATTATTCACTTTACACAGCACTCTGCTATTTGACACTGATCCAAGACTTATTTCACAATGTTGTCCATCTAATATGCATACCTTCCACGTGAATACGGAAGTGCACAGATTTCAATTTACCTCCATTGATAATAATGGAGATGAAAGACAACTCTCATTCCTAGTAGTGGAGATGTCTTGGGTCCACCAGTGGTCAGCTGTCTGACAGCATGTGGGGATACACATGCATGATCACACTCACCCTGAGAAGATGGTGGTGCTGACATTCAGCCTGTCTGGGAACACATCACACTCACATTTGACCCATGCTGATTCAGATATTGGGTATTAATACCTCACAAGAGGCACATCTTCATTGACTTGTAGTCGATATAGACTGGTATGATGATCTTGCTGGGGTGATACTCATTCAATTATATTGGTCTCATGCTTGGGGATAGCATGGCTGCTTGGTCTGTGTCTTGTCTGTTGACAATTGTGCGAAAATCAACATGAATTTGAACTGCATGGGGGTTAAGTAGGGAGGTTAAGTAAGATTTTGTTAGGTTCTGTTGATTTTTAAACTTGTGTATGTCATTTTCCTGATATGCGTAACCCACACTACTGTCGCCTTATTTATTATCGTTCAGTAAAGTAAAATACTCAAAATCATGCTGTGCAAATATCAATGCCTTCTTTATCAACTACGCTAAGCATTGCACAAGAAAATCACTCGGTATCCAAAGTTGATGGAGACGGGAGCAAAACTGGACTTTTTAACCCAATTGCTCTTCTTCTTGACATCACTATTCCCTGAACAAAAGCTAGAAAAATGTGTTGGGAATGAGACATTTCGACTTGTGTCTTAATCTTGTATGTAAAAGTGTCACAATTAGTGTCTTAATCTTGTATATAAAAGTGTCACAAGTCTGTTCTTTCTCCTTCATTAACCTTATATTGCGACGTAAAAGTACCATTTAAAGCGACGTGTTTCAAAGTGGCTTGTTGTAGTCATAACAGTGGCCTTGCCAGCAAAAGCTTTTTCTCTTTCTTTCAGTACATTTTTACCGTTTTTATGACTCTCTTATGTCTTTTAAGTAAAGAGGCTGATTTTCTTATTTACTTTTTCATGTAGAAGCAAAAGTAATCAAATTAGTATGCCTACATATGAAGCTACGAAGTAGATGATTTACGACTGGATCAGATAGGAACATCATCAAACGTGCAAATCTGATCTTAGCGCCACCTAGGAGTTGGTAATGAAACCATAACTTCCAGTTGGTGATATGAGACTGAATTGGATGCGTTCGTAGTTAGCTGTCTCTGTATTTTCACGGCATGAAGTTTTAGGATTTGGTTGTAAACATGGTGCAGAACCAGCATGACCGATGAGAATAGTGTAGAGTGTAGAAGGAAGATGAAGCAGTTGTGGCAGCTGAAAGTGTTTATCTCGATCACTGACAATTCTGTGATTATTCTAGGCGTGATTAAGTGAACTAAGAGTCTCAGAAAACAGCTAATGTGAAATAACTTTGAACATTAATGAAATCTAGAATTCAAGGAAATATGCGTTTAATGTTTACCTGGAATCGAGGATGGACAGCACGTAGATCATTTAAGGTAAGGAGACATTCATTTCATGAAAAAAACACGCATTTGCTGTCATGGGGTTATTCGGTCGCTTTGCACCAATTTCCTTAGTTTAAGGTCCGCTCATATTCGCGCAAAATCTCATCGCAAATCCTGTGCACCATGAATAGTTAACCTTACCAGCCTGAAATCATTACGAGGCGGAAGCGAAAGTACTAATTTATACCTTTCTAGATCTTAGATTTATGAACGACGTTCATCTGTGGAAATTGCCATCTGGTTGTTGGACATTCAAGTATTATACTGAAGTGAAAATAAAGCCACAAAGTTTCCTGAGTTGTACGTCTCTAAACGGTGAAACTGATAGACTCCATGACTAACTGTAGGCAAGGGTATTTTCTTTTTATATTTTCCAGAGATTTCTAGGTTAGCAAGCATTGGCTTTCATAATATGAGTTCCATTATACACTGTAAAGGTGATGAATTCCTTGGTATAATTCCCTGCTGTTCGTTGAGTTCCTTAGGGGTCTTGTATAAGTCAGCGAGGTTGTTTACTTGGACTTTAGTCCTACCGGCCCCCAAGGTAATAAACGGAGTCAACATCGTTATAACTACCAGTCGAGAAATCTTTAACACTTGATTCTCCCTCGTAAGTTCAGGATAATTTTCTTGCCGTATATACACTACATACTTTTAACGAATTTGTATAATGGAAGCAAATGGCAGGTTCCTATTGAAATGCCGGCAATCTTACGAAAAGACCTGCCCCGAGTGAGGATCGAACTCACGACCTTGAGATTATGAGACTCACGCGCTGCCTACTGCGCCATCGAGGCGTTACATTTACCAGTTTTTGTCGCTTTTGTTATGAAGAGACATCAGGAAAGACATTGTCGCTTAACACTTTTTTATTTCCTGATTCCTTTTAAGTCGAGTTTCCCACTACAGTCCACAAGGGTCGGGTGCACTTCTGTACTTAAAGGTAGCCGAGAGTATATGTGTTTGCGTAGAACAGGTCAACAGCTGGGGTTCAACTCGATCTCTCGGATGGTTCGCTATCGATCCTGCGAGACCATCCTAAAAACCTGTGCAGGGTATATGATACGCGCTCCAGACATGACACCGTGTGAATAATGCCCTCCTTGCACACACACACACACTCACACACACACCCACAAACCCTCTCTCTCTCTCTCTCTCTCTCTCTCTCTCTCCAACTGTGTGCCTGACTTGCTAACTACATCATCAAGAACCGGTTTCTTCGTTTGCAGTCACAATCACCTTCATCCTCATTCCTGGCAGCCTCTTTACGATCGATCGACATCACCTCCGTCACCATTCATAGAAACCTCCCTCCTACCACTGATCGACGCCATTCCAAATGAGACCACACAATATGCCTTCGTTACTACAACTACCGCAGTTGCTTGTATTGTGCCACCATTATCGTCATCACCAGTCCCAAGAACCTCCTTTGGAGGTGGGGAGGGAGGATTCGAACATCATCAACCATCACGCCACACTTCGACCACTTCCCCTCCCACTGGGGTGGTGGCCTAGATTAAAGCGACTTTGAGCCCTGCCAATAATCCTCTCATCCAGGCCACAGCCTACCTAATCCCTCTTTTTATCTGCACTTCCTTCTCTCTGATCACACAATCAATAATTCCCAAGTCTTTCCCCCCTCAAAATCTTCTACCTTTTTCAAGGTTTCATTCGAGTCACGTAACGAATCCATGGAGATTTCATCTCGATCGATCGATCGATCACTCGAGCTTTTGGCATATTTCTCTCTCTCTCTCTCTCTCTCTCTCTCTCTCTCTCTCTCCTCTCTCTATTTGTCGGCACCCACAGCGAGATTTTGTCAAGGGGGTGCAGGGGCAGGCAGGCAGGCGCGTTGCACTCCACTCCGTCCTGTTAGCCCTCACACACACACACACACACAATCGCCATGACAAAATCTGCTCCTCAAAAGCTGGGAGTCTGTATGGAGTATACCGCTCACATGCCTGAGGTTGGCATTTCCTCTACATCTTCATTAGCCAGAGAGGCATCAAAAGCCTTCCGTCCCATTAATTCTCTCATTATCACTCACTCTCTCTCATTATCTCTCTCTCTCTCTCTCTCTCTAACCAACCATCCCTCTCTGTCCACCGTAAAGTTGCTGCTTTCTCCCTGCTCTACAGGTATTACTTCGGTCACTGCTCCAGTAAAGCTGTCTTTCTGTGTCCCCTGCCACCAAAGCCTGGACCCGTAACTCGCGTCTGGGGGGAGCTGCTTCCCATAGTTTCTGTGTGGAGATCTGTCACACGAGGAATGACCGTTATCCCTCGAACACCGGAGATGTAGAACTTCCTATCTTCTCATAACCTTCTTGCCTTTAAGAGTCAGGTCTACAAACGCCTGAAGAGCTGTGATATTAACGGATTTATTCTTTTTCTCATCCAATATTCCCCTTACTTGAAATGGCCCTGCTCTGTGGCACGTTTTTCCTGTGCCATGTTGATCACCATATATAAGAAGCGAGTTAGGACACAATTATTTCCCTACTAATTCTAATCTGTTATCTACAGCTTACCAACCATACATGAAATATTTTCTACATCATCTTATTTCTGGAGAAAGTTTACAATGCCTGATCGTATGGACCACTTAACACAATGAACTAGACGCCTCACAGGCGTTGAGAACCGACGATTGATTATTATACTATGGCCTCTAAAGTAATATGCCCTCCTAAAATATATAGACTGAGAGTATGGAGATAATACATAAAGAGTGGATAGGAACATAGTTCAAGAGAACAGTCAACGCCAACCGGTACAATAAACAACACAGGGCAGAGTGATATGAGGCTCAATCTTATGACGTGAGGATACCATCTGTGATGAAGCTTTTACCTTTCTGACATCGGTTGTATGAGCCACACAATACACCGACGGATGAAAAGAGAGAAATGAAGCCTTACAGGGTAAAATGATAGTTGGCCGAACTACGTAAACATTTCCTCGTATCAGCATGGGGCTCTGATATAGGAAGACCTCAAAGTGTATTGAAAGACTTACGTTTTATATCTGGGTCTTCACTCTGAGGCGTTGGAAGTATAATGGAAGTCTTTATATATATAACAAAGGCCCCAAAATTAACCGAGATGGTCCACATATCAAGATAGGTGGGCCATATCCAAAGACCCTGAAGTATGAAAGAGGGCAGAGTATTATGAATAGTATGGAATATAGTGGAGGTAACAATAAGACTAGCTACGGACCCAGGGTAAGGCGATGGTTTCAGGGACGCTAAGTATGATGGGATAGTGAAGAGCAGAGCAGAGGAAGCCGACAACTTATAATGAGGATCCAAGAGTGTCTTCAGGATTCTAGAGGCTTATGAACGCCGTGGTGGTAGATTTGGTTCCTTCGCGTAATGGAAATCTCCAGATTAGACTTAGGCCCAAGAGCTTCGAAACTCAAAAGCTTAGGAATACAGTAAGGGTTTTAGAGTATGGAAATGGTCGTATAGTATAAACGCCAGTGTATAGTGAAGCACCTGGAGTATGTGAGTAGGAGAGATGATCAGCAAACATTATTGGATTACGTAGTAAGTGATAGGCGTGTAAAAGAGAGACTTTTGGATGTAAATGTGCCGAAAGGGGCGGCTGATGGGATGTCTGATCACAGTCTTGTGGATGCGAGGGTGATGATTTGTAGAGGTTTTCCGAAAAAGAGGAAACAATGTCGGGGAGAAGAGAGTAGCAAGAGTAATAGAGCTTGGTAAAGAGACTTGTGTGAAGAAATACGTGAAAGGATTGGGCCTAGAATGGCAAAAAGAGTGAGAGTAAATGAAGTAAGATGAGTGTGTGAGGAATGGGAAGTATTTCGGGAAGCAGTGCTGGCATGTGCGAGAGATGTAGCGGCATGTGGGAGGTGGACAGTTTAGAAAGGGTAGTGAATGATGGGATGAAGAAGTAAAGTTGCCAGCGAAAGAGAAAAGAGAGTCATAGGGTGGGAAGGGGGCGAAGGACCTTGGGGCTCTGAAAATTGTGTGGAAAATGAAAGTCATCTTGGTGGACAGGAAGTGTAAAAATGGGTATGTTTAAAGGTATATTAGTCCCAAAAATATTATATGGATGTGAGGCATGGGCAATAGATAAGGGTGTGCAGAGATGGGTGGATGCGTTGGAAATGAAGTGCTTGAGGACAAATTGTGGTGTGAGGAGGTTTGATCGAGTAAGTAATGAAAGGGTAAGAGAGATGTGTAATGACAAGAAGTGTGTGGTTGAGAGAGCAGAGGAGGGTGTACTAGAATGATTTCGATAAAATGGAGAAACTGAGTGAGAAAAGGTTGACAACGGGGATACACGTGTCAGAAGTTGAGGGAACAAGGAGAACAGGGACACCAAATATGAGATAGAAGGATAAAGTGACAAAGATTTTGAGCGATCGGGGCCTGAACATGCTGGAGGGTGAAAGGCGTGCACGGGATAGACTGAACTGAAGCGAAGTAGTATACTGGGGTCGACGTGCTTTCAAAAGGACTGAACCAGGACATCTAAAGCGTCTGGGGTAAACCATGAAAAGGCTTGTTAGGCCTGGTTGTGGATGGGGAGCAATGATTTCGGTGCATTACACATTACAGACAGAGAATGAATGTGAGCGGATGTGGCCTTTCTTCTTGTGTTCCTGACGCTACCTCGCTATGACGAGAACAAATGAATATACTTCGAGTACATAAAGCTCGGACCCTCCCTCCCCCCCAAAATAAAAAAGGTATGAAACAGACACAGGCATATAATTGGGCCTTGATTTATATAAAGAACGGCAGACTATAATGAGAAACCCGGGTTATAATTAGAGCTCCATATAAGACGAAGTGCCTTCGAGCGAACGAGTCGAACGAGGCAGGTCCCTGCACAGGATAATGAGGGGCCTCAGTGCAGGACTGAAGGACGGAGACTGTAATTATAGTACAAGAGAATGATGCCAAGTGTTCTGTATCACCCACAGGCAAGGACGTGGCTCCTTACGGAGGCATCACCGGTCGGTGTGTGAAGTAAATATTTAGGTGGGTTTGTGAAGTCTTTTCTCCCTTGGTTCCTTCCGGAATGCATTGATCGTCTTGCGGCTGAGTGAGGAGTTCTTTCTCAACTGGGGGCCTTTCCCTCGGGCATGTGGGCGTTATATGGGCGTACGAGCGGCGTTCAGTCAAATGTGTGGGTGATACTAACTCGGGCGTTCGGTTGGAGTTCATTCAAGTGTCTGTGATTGTGTGTGTGTGTGTGTGTGTGTGTGTGTGTGTAAGGCGCTCATTAAGGCATTCGGGTTGTATGTATGCATATATTATGGCGTATAGATGGCGTTCGCTCTAGTGTGTGTGTGTGGAGACATAAGAAACACAACGTTACCACTCGAAATCAGAGTTCGGGATCACACACACTCATATCTATCTATCTATCTATCTATCTATCTATATCTATCTATATATATATATATATATATATATATATATATATATAT
>JAYMFT010279732.1:0-10508 GCA_038088735.1 Panulirus argus | reverse complement strand
CTATAGGCAACTGGAGTTCGGTATAGATATGTTTAAGTTATCTGAGCAATAACTGCGTACTTGTTGGTTAGTTATCTTATTTTTCTTCCAGGTTATGGCTACGGACGATAGAGAGGATCACTAAGTCGATGTGTCATCGCTTCTGTAAACGAAATTAGTGAATAAAATGACATGCAAATGGCAATTGCTTGTATTTTTTGCCTCACACAAACACACACACACACACACACACACGTGAGCAAGGTAGTGACAAGAATATATGACTGAGCCTTAGAGGGATAATTCCTCACTTGGCTTCTTGTTCTGTTCCTTACTTTTGGAAAGTAATACTCTACATCCTTGTTAGACAGAGTCGAGTCCACAGCAGTCCAACTTATCAGCATGATCGACTTCCTCTTCACGGCAATGTTTGGTTCTAATTCTCTCTTTTACAGGTATCATTTCGGTTTTTGGCTCCTCAGCGCTGGGTACTTGTGTACCTTTATCATTAGCTAAAAAATATGATACTCGGGCGAGCCATTACGTCACATAGTCACAATGTAGCTGTAGGCAACTGTTTTTAATCTCCTTATGTCTTCACTTACTCTGAACCATTCTAGTTTTCGTCTTTCCTTCTCTCCCTCTCTCTGTCCTCCTATTTTTTTAGCCTATTTTTTCATATTTCATTCAAGTTTCGAACTCCAAAAGGGGTTTATCTCCGTGACTGGTGATCGGAGCCCGTAACATAACATATGGACTAAACATTCCTACTGCTGCTGTCAAATCAATTTCGTTCAAGTTCCTAGATCTTGCTTAGATTTACGAACTGATAAAGACACGAAGCAAAGTCTAATGGCAAATGTTCACACTTTATTTGATACAAAAATGCACTGGAATAAACAGATTTACGCTTTTTCTTTACTCAGATATAGAATTTTGTCATGTCTGTGTCAATGTAAGTCTACTCTCCCTTTACTTACCCCTTAATCAACGCAATGAATTACTGTTTTTCACATTCAGATTTGTAACAAATTGGATATGTCAACAATGTGTTGACTCTGTACGTTTGAATGAGAACATGATTTATCATAATGAAGTTAAGCCAAATAGCATGAAAAAACCATGAAGAAATTCCGTATTTCTTCATTCAGTCCACCAGTGAAAAGGAATAACAGATTTAACAAAATACAGTAGTAGTATCTGATACAAAGATGCATATTTAGTTATCTTTTTCTGATACAGTTAGATACTGTATCTTAAGACGGATGTACCAGCACAATGTAACCAGTGAGAAAGGATGTGTTTGTTAAGATACGAACAATAATGGCCAGGGATGTTTTTTCTCTTTCAATCAATGAACGTAACAGACAGAAGTTCTACTAACAGCCACATAGTTACCTCGGAAAAAAAAAAGAAAAGAAAAGTCTAAGATGAAGAAAATGCGCATATAAACCAAACCTTCATTTCGAGAAGTCATTGGGAATAGTTAGTTGCCAAAATATGCATCAGGGTTCTAATAGAAGAGGTTTCATGATAGAAACAATAGAGGAATCTCTACATGCATAGGTTTATCATCGCTGACTGTGCTTCCCTGGGGTATGCATTTAGTGCATTCATCATTTGAGATTACAATCGCACACACACACACACACACACACACACACACACACACACACACACACACACACAGACGTGTCCTCAACCCATGGCCCAGTGTCACCCACGGCCTGGTGTTTTTCAGTGTAACGTGGATTTCTGATTCCATTTAAAAACTCGTCTTTACGTTTTCACTTTGTCACGTTGGTTCGTCGAGGGCAACATCAGCGCCATTGATGCTATCCCTATACAGATAAACACCTCCTATTACGCATCCTGATTCCCCCCCCCCCCAAGTCATTCCTTTTGTATCATCCTCTGAAATGTTCTCGGTTCGAATCAGCTGCAGAGAAGTACAGAGGAAGATGGTGGGACATTGCGTAAAGTTCATTCAGTGGGACTCCTCTTTCGTTTTCATCATATTAGATTCTAAGAAATCTTTTATCTTTACCTCAACCATTTGTTTTAGAGTTAAATTATAAAAACAGACGATCTGGGCTTGGGCTAATGGGTCTGCTGTTGTTTGTATTTCCCATGTACTCCCAAGTACTCCTATGTACTCTTGTGTATTTCCATGTACTCCCGTGTACTCCCATGTACTCCCGTGTACTCCCATGTACTCCCGTGTACTCCCATGCACTCTCATGTGCTCTCGTGTACTCCCATGTACTCCTGTGTACTCCCATGTACTCCTGTGTTCTCCCATGTACTCATGCTGAAAACATTATTTTCTTTCTGCTGTCGTTCTCCCTTCCTTACACCGCCGTCTGTAGCGTTACATATATATCTTCTTGGTCAAACCAATCGTCTGCTATGATTCACTTCACACCACATATCCTTTTCACATCTTCATTTCTTCCTCTGTCTGTCCTCCCGATTCTATATACAACACACAGCTTACCCGTCTGTACTGCTCTCACGTCTAGCCTGTCAGGAACTATATATACACTTGGGTCCTGATGCCATACATCAGCACTGAACAAGTGGACTTCTTCATACTAACGTCTTGACCACTCTAGACTTATTTTCTTCCCCATTCGCCAGATATCTTAGTACACAACCAATATTTTCTCCCTCGTGTGAGTCCACTCTTTACTTTAACTTCCCCCAGCTCTCGATAATCCTTACCGAATCTTACTTCTACACACCTAAACTGACCCACAAACATTCAGTTCTCCTTCATCCAGACTGTTATTACATTGTCATCTCCCACACCCTTCCAAAAACTGGAGTCTTGACATTTATTTGCACTCGACTTCAACATCTTAGTCTTACATACGTCAGTGAAGTTGTTACTCATTATTCTACCCATCATCATCCTCATAGAGAATCTGGACCAATTTCCATTCTGTCTTCTCATGGTCACTAAACACACACACACAAACACACACACACACACACACACACACACACACGCATGCACGCACGCACAAACACACACAAGCACACAATTACTCCACCTCGTTCTCATCTCATCTCAATGTCCCGTCCCATCAACACAGTTACCATGAGTGACATCACACAACCTTGACATAGTCACTTATGTATATTTGGCCACATATGTACACTCAAACCACCTCATACTCTCGCACTTATTCTACTTTCATTATAAAAGCTCAACCCATAGACATTATATAGAATCAGAATTTCCCATATAGAGCTTTCAAAGCCACGGTATTATAAGGAGAATTAAGATTTTGAATAGACTTAACAGGAATGTGTTGTGGGTGAGGAGGAGTCTGTTACAGACACTTCGATTTAATCCATATGTCTTACTGGTGGGTTTGTCTTGTGTGTGTGTGTGTGTGTGTGTGTGTGTGTGTGATTACTATTTGATTATTATCTGCATGTTAGGTAGGGAGAGTTCTACACTCGTATTGCCCTGCCTCTCTACCTTGTGTGACTTAATAAATGGATGACCAGTTTATGCTAGGTACTCTGCCTGTTGACCGGTCTCAAAAGGAAGATCGAACAGCTAGTTTACCTGCAAGCCAGCTGCCTTGCTCGAGACTCGAACATGTGTCCGTGAGATTCGTGGGTCGCAGCGCTAAACAAGTGTACCACGGAGGCTCGTATATGTACATATAACTGTATATATATGAATATATGTACATGTGCGTTAAGAGGAGCTTACTTGTAATAGTAATATTTGATTTCTGAATATCTTAGTTCCATCTCTTCATTCTAGACCACCTCTGTCTCTTTAATCAGGATTTCATTCTCACATTAAGACCCAACTTCCACGCAGCATCCAACCACGTCTTCAACAAAGGAAAGTCACACTGCATTATCTCTAAATCTAGCTTTATTTCAGTAAGATTATTCTGAGGTTTGCTGTCAAACGAGTCTGCCGGCAGCCTCACCGATGGTACCTAGAAAAGAAGTGAAAGAAATCAACTTAGAACGTAATCAGCAGAAGCTTGATAGCCTGGGCCATATAGGTAGTGAGAGAGAGTACTGAGGTCTTGGAAATACCTTGAGAACCCAAAAGAAGGTGTTCAATACTTCGATTGGTCATTATAACTTGAGGTTGACGGCCTTTATGACCCCCTGGCAGCTGACAGTGTGCCTAAAAGCTTAAATAACCAACATAACTGTGAGATGTTTTTGGGGTTAGATAATGAACTTCAGTCAAGTCATTCTCATATTCATGTTCATCAGTTGAAGTGGGTAGAGAAAAAGGGAGAATTGCAGACACTGGCTATAGGAGTTAGTTCTTGCCTAACCCCTGAGAGATGCTGGAGTGTTGCAGTTACGTAGATGATATTTGAAAAAAAGAAAAATTCGTCTATAGAAAGATGTCTGGGATGTTAAATGCAATCCATATATCATCAGTCTCTGCTGAAGTAAGGATACATTCATGATGATGTATAATGAATGTCTGGGTAATACATAATGTATACCATCGTTCCTATTCCCAAGTTACATAGAAAAGGAAGTTTTAAAGATATCAAGTTCTATTTTAGTCACATGAAGAAAGGTTTGAAATCTTGCTAAGACAGTTAAAGCTTGGACAGAAGGGAAATATAGCTTTACAGTTTTTTCAGATAAGCTTTCAGTACTTCGAGAAGCTGAAAGACAAGGAAAATTTCAGATCTTTAGGACAATGAAGTTACAGCTTTGACAGTAATCCCTTGAAAATTCTGAATTTCAAAACCTTTTTAAACCATGACACATATAACTTTGAAACTGGAGTGCAAAATTCAGAATTTTGATAACTGCTTCAAAATGAGAAGTGATATTTTTGATAAAAAAAGATATGTGAAGTGTGTGTGTGTGTGTGTGTGTGTGTGTGCATTACAAATTCGTGAAAATCAAAACTCTTGAACTTGTCAACTGAAACATTAGAGAATTTGAAACTTAAATATTTGAATACTGACAGCCAAGACACACAGACCTATGGCATTTCATCTCTAAACACGAAACCCTGTATAATAGAATCTGAGTCCGTTTAATAGAATCTGAATCTGTTTAATAGAATCTGAAACTGTTTAGCAGAATCTGAATCTGTTTAATAGAATCTGAATCTGTTTAGCAGAATCTAAATATGTTTAATAGAATCTGAATCTGTTTAATAGAATCTGAATCTGTTTAGCAGAATCTGAATCTGTTTAATATAATCTGAATCTGTTTAGCAGAATCTGAATCTGTTTAATAGAATCTGAATCTGTTTAGCAGAATCTGAATCTGTTTAATAGAATCTGAATCTGTTGAATAGAATCTGAATCTGTTTAATAGAATCTGAATCTGTTTTATATAATCTGAATCTGTTTAGCAGAATCTGAATCTGTTTAATAGAATCTGAATCTGTTTAGCAGAATTTGAATCTGTTTAATAGAATCTGAATATGTTTAATAGGATCTGAATTTGTTTAATAGAATCTGAATCTCTTAAAGACTCTTTAATCCCTTATACTCACCGACCCCCTCCAAAACTCCCGCCGTAGGCACCGAACCCGCCGCCTCCGTAACCGCCGCCGTATCCGCCTCCGTAACTCCCACCTCCGTAGCCTCCGAAGCCTCCGTAGGCGCCGCCGTAACTCCCGCCTCCGTAGTTCCCATCGTACCCGCCGCTGCCGCCGAAGTTCCCGTCGTACCCGTAACCCGAGAACCCGCCGACGAACCCGCCGCCAACCCCTTCGCCGTGGCTAATCAGGCCGGCGTGGGCTGTGGCCAGGAACGCGAGGGCCACTGTCGCCGTTACCGCCGTCACCAGGACCTGTGAAAAAGGGGGTAGATATAACGTGGGGTGAGAGGAGGATGAAGGGTGGTGACCTGGAGTGAAGACGGGTGACCTGGAGTGAAGGCTTGTGACCTGGAGTAAAGGAAAGTGACCTGGAGTGAAGACTTGTGACCTGAAGTGAAAGATGGTGACCTGGAGTGTTGAGAGGTGACCCAGAGTGAAGGCAGGTGACCTGCAGTGACTAGAGATGACCTGGAGTGAAGGAAGGTGACCTGGAGTGATGGGTGGTGACCTGGAGTGACTGGAGGTGAGTTGGAATGAAGGATGGTGACCTGAAGTGAATGGAAGTGACCTGGAGTGAAGGGAGTTGACCTGAGAGGATATGACCTGATGTGAAGTGACGTCAAGTGTCGACAGGAAGTCAAGGAACTGCGGTAATGTGACCTCATTAGAGGGGAAGTGACCTGAAATGAGAGGAGACGTGGGGAGAGAGAGAGAGAGAGAGAGAGAGAGAGAGAGAGAGAGAGAGAGAGAGAGGTGGGGGAATATAATTCCTAATTGACAGTATTAGTAGTAATCATTCAAATCGATTTTAAGCTAATAATCATAAAGGAAAATTTTGGCTTTATGCCTTACAGTGGATAACACTGTAGGTTCTACATTAGTAACGTATGCCATAGGTTTCTATTCTAAGCGAAAATGTAGACATTATTAGGAATTAAATGCATAGCTCAGAGTATGTGGATGGACAATAGTGTATATTCCACATTAAGAACTTGTAGAGAATAGTTGTATAATCTATTTGAACTTGTAGAGAATGGTTGTATAATCTTCTAAAACTTGTAGAAAATGACTGTATAATCTATTGGAACTTTTAAAGGATGGTTGTATAATCTACTGGATCTCGTAGAGAATGGTTACACAATTTACTGAAACTTGTAGAGTCTGGATCTATAATCCACTGAAAGTTACAGGTGTCCATATCGAACGAGAAATAACTCACAGACTTCATTGCTCTTCGAGGTGTATTGGCAAAGGAGGGGAGGCGACACAGGTCCGACCAGCTTCCTGCTGACCGACGCTCTGAGGTGACGATGCTGGAAGGCCTTTGCCTTTTATATACCCACCAGGGCTGGACGCACACCAGCGCACCCGAGACAATGAGGTGTGGTTGCGAGAGAGAGAGAGAGAGAGAGAGAGAGAGAGAGAGAGAGAATATCTCTAAACAAGCAATCCATTTTCAACGCTAGTTCAACGACCCGTATCAAGCAGGGAAGCCACGCACCAGTGGATCACTGTCGCCTCAATGGCCCCATTCACCTATGTCCAGTCCCTGGGGTCAGCAGGCAAGCACAACAAGCAGACAGTACCTCAGAACCATGACATCACGCGTGGGAAAGAGATTGACCAAATATATCAGTCAAGTAGAAAAAAGAAATGGCCCAAATCTCTTCTTTGATACGAGGAACGTATATAAACATTTTACTAACAACTAGAAAGATGGGTCATTATAAGTTAGATGATAGATAAGAGTGAGATAAGTAGAGTCAAATTAAGAAAAGTCTATAATCATAGCCTTAGATATAGCGAATAAGCGAAGGAAATTAGGTGCTTATAACAGCTGCCGTGGAAGGTCGGGAAATGCAGCTTTAATACTACGTAAAAAGTGGACCTGTCTTTTAAAGTGAGGTGATACCGAACACCTTAGTGAGCCAAGGAGGGTATTAGGGGACATAAGCCACATGCATAGTGAGGGTGTATAATGTGGTTTTAAAAAAATATCGTGAACACCTGACGAAGGCGCTGAAGACTGAGTCGTTTGCTGGTTATAAACTTGACGTTGCCAGCTTCTAATGACTGACCCCGGCAGTTGATAGTCCTAAGGCCCCAAGCAACCATCCAACCAACCAGGAGAGAGGGTTTATGACCTCTGCAGCTCAACTATCTTCAGGATTATTACTTTGGAAACCTAAACTAACTCTTTGTGATAATAATACAAGGTTCAGCAAGTCAACATATGAACACATGAAGATGTCCATTCCCCTATGAAGGACTTTAGTGTGTGGGGTTGAGGAACGGCTGCCTTGTGCAATTTTAGTGTGAGGATCCATTTTGGTTTTCTGCAGTCATATGATTCTTGCTTCGTCGTCAACGCCTTCATGAGACACAGTTAATGATCGCAGAGAACCTTCACTCACAAGAGCAGGATACATCCATCCTGCAGGTGAGGTTTACACACATTAAATATGCTCTCATACGAACCTCTTTTTTATATATATCAAGACAGTATTTTCTTTGCAAGACTGATTGAGAGAAAGTCCTGAGTATCTTTCAACTCTCTGTCTCTTAAACTCTTGATCATATTGAGAAGTAAAGTCTTTATTTAATAAGATGGAAATGTATGGCGAACTTGGACCCACGGGAGACATTGGAGACGACAGAGGTGGTCTGTTGGTGCGTGGGTTAGCGAAGTCGTCATTGGCTCACTTCGATGTCTCTAGGTCCTCAACTTACCGGATCGAACCACTTTATTGCTGTAATTGTCTCATACCGTGCTATTCTGAAATCATGAATACTTGGTTTCTTGTGTGTTTCTGTGCACTGAATTTGCCTCATTTTCCTGTTTTTATTTCTTGTTCTTGATTTTCATGATTGCTACAAAATCAATTGGAACTGTTGGTCATAATTTCTAGATGCCTCATTATCAAAACTTATCAAAGTCTTATATACATTATCTTTTTGTGTGTGTCGTTGGTGATTGCATATTAGTGATATTTCTAATTGATAGTTTCTAAGTTGATTATTTCTAACACAAGGTTTGGGACACATTAGAAATGCTGAATGGGGAAAGGAACTTTAAATCGACTTAAAATCAATATGAACTTTTTGAAACAAAGATTCAGTCTTTCGTTCTTACACACGAGCCTCTAAAGCGCTACAGAAACAGAAGCTCACGAACGTCTAAACTGCATTAGAAATAGAAGCTCAGTCGTCTGCCTTTACACAGACTAACGTGTAAACTGCATTAGAAACAGAAATTCAAACTTCTGTCCTTACACACAGGAACGTACATATTGCATTAGAAATTGACGTGTCCTTACACAGACGAACTTCTAAACTACATTAGAAATAGAAGTGCAGTCCTCTGTCCTTATACACACACGAATATCCAGACTGCATTAGAAACTGTACCAGCGCACATGTACTTAGAGGTCGAGTTTCCATCCTTTATCACAATTCAAAAGAAAATATTCCTTTTATATGTAACAGTAGGGATGTGTGACTACCTCTCCAACCAACCTGAGCCCATCATATTCTGTGGGGCGAGTGTGCAAACACAATAAACACAAGGGGATTTGCAACTTTTGCAACACAGGCACAAGTTTCAGACGTACCCTGCATACTGCTATGACGGAGGGAGGCTGAGGTGGTATAAGGGGAGGTGGGTAAGGGGTAGAGGAGAGAGGAGGGGAGGAACACACACTTACTTTCCCCTCAAACACTTGTCTACGAGTTGTAATGTATGGGGAGATATCTTAAAGAAAGGACTTCATTACTATGATGTTTAGGGGGGTTATCGTAAGGGAATAACTCCTTAGTGTAATAAATGGGGTTATCATATGGGAAATGTTAGCCTATTGTATTGTATGGGGTTATCATCGTAAGGGAAGAAGTCCTGCTAAAATGTATGGAGGTTATCATAATGGGAGAACCCCTCTATTATGGTGTATGGGGGGAGGGTTTACGTCAGGGAAGAAAACTTTTACTACAATGATCAGAGAGCGAGAGAGAGAGAGAGAGAGAGAGTAGAGTTCCTCGCGCCACGAGTCTGCTGTGTCCGTGTCGTTGTGTTATTTCTTTAAGAGACAGGTACAGAAGGTGGAGACGAAGAGAATGAGAGTGTGGTGAAAGGGTGTCAGAGATGACGCAAGTTCATAGTGCAGAATACACACACACACTTCAAGGGCCTCAGTGAGTGAGTGAGTACAGACCAGTGGTGAAATGGCTGGATTGGTGGTCACAGTTATGTGCTAGAGCTGATAGTTTTTTCGTCCTGAGATTATAGGCAAAAAAGAATTCCCCTCTTGGGTCAAAATACATCGAGGTAAGAAGTACTGTTGTAGTGGTGAGTGAGTGAGGTCTGGATTTGTGCATTACTTAAGCAGAGCTGGACACATTTGATATGAGATCAGAAATTGAAATAGGGTACTGGAAGTTCCTTTAACGGGATAAAATACCATTTATCGAGTAATGATCCCCATCAAGGATAAAAACGGGTACCAGGCTTAAACTAGGATGTGTATATACAGTAATCCCTCGATTCAATGGACTAATAGGGGAGGGGGGGAGGGGGTGTACATTGATGCCAAAAGTCCGTTAAATAGAATGGTATCCAAAGATACGAGTGTCATTATTCCCATTCGCACAGAACGTTCAGTGTTGTTTTAAAGGTTCACTGAACCAGAAATCCCTAAACCAAGTGATGGGTCACCATCACCACCCACACCGTTCCACTCTACCAGTCAAGCCTTTCTCTTTTCTCCCTCCGTCTTGGGAGTCTTCGCTACCAAGGAGGTGGTGGATGTGGCCTGCCAGGGGTATAAAAAGGCTGCGCCAAGAGACGAGGAAGTCAGTCACCCACACGACCTCCAACGTGATACAACGTCGCAAGACTTGCTCTTCGTTATGGTTGCGAGAGGTGTAAGTTCGTCTCGCTTTGAAGTCATCAACTGAAAAATATCGAACAAAAA
>JAYMFT010279721.1:0-10508 GCA_038088735.1 Panulirus argus | reverse complement strand
GATGCATATTTTGCTCAACTCTCCAAAATACTTATCATGCACATTTGTAAATGCATATCCAACTTAAAATTATTCTCCTTTATAAACTAAGTTTAGAAGAACCAGTAGATTCTAACAAAATTTTATCTTTGAGTTGATTTGTAAAGATGTTCACTTTTTTCCCTTCTGTTTCCCATTCCTCAAAAATTTCTTCTTTTATCTATTTTGGTAACTTCAACTCTTGCTGTGTTACCTACATATAGAATTTTATTTAAGTTGCTTAATTTTAGACCTTTAGTTTAAAGTCTGTTATCAATTAGGGAACATATTCTTGCACTAAGTTACCAAGATCCATTTTTTATTTCACTTAAGTTGAAAAGTTGTGATATCAGTTTTGAATATAATACCAACCAAACTACTTCGCTGTGTTTTATAAACAAAATGTCATTGTACTCCATGCTATGCCACCCTCCTCAGGTCTCATTATGCTGCCATTGTATCCCTCTGGAGTACTCCATTATCTTTTGTGTTGTGATTCATAACTGTAACCCTACACATTTAAGTCAGAAGAGGCCTACCATCATGAATAGTGAGCATCAGAACAGTTGACTTAGCTCCAATGACCATCAGAACTCTTTGTGGCAATGCAGATAAGATTTGAGCAAAAACACAGACTTTGACATTCTCAAATCCATCTAGAACAAGTTGTAGCAGAAACAGCCCTATGGAGCAAGTGAAGAAATTATTGGCCACGTGGACTTAAGGTGAAAACCATTACATCATTTAGAGTAAGACGCTGATTCAGGAAAAGGCTAGAAATCTTTATGAGAAATTGAAAAGGAAATGCAGGGAAGGCTCAGTAGATGAAAATTTTGGTGCTAGCTGTGGGATATTTGAATGTTTCAAGCAACATTTAAGCTTCCATTAACATTAGGCTCAAAGTAGCTTATACAGTTACAGAAGCAGCTCGAGCACTCCTTACGAATGTAAGGTAGATCACTGAAGAAGATGGCTACTCCCCTGAGCAAAGATGGCTACTCCCCTGAGCAAATTTTTAATGTGGATGAGACAAAGTTGCAGTGGACAATGTTGTTCATTTCAAGAGAGAAAAAAAATGTGCTATGACTTAAAGCTGTAAAGGATCACTTCACTTAACCCAGATAAATCCAACTCAGGGAATTTTGGTGGGACTTCAATATTTTCGAGGCTATCGACAATATTGCTAAATCATGGATTAAAATTATGTCATCATGCATGAAGTCAGGTAAAAAAGTTTTACCTAACTGTGTCAGTGACCTCCAGGCACTTGAATATGTTGTCATAAGAGTTCAACAGGATATTTTGAATATTGTGTCTGTGACTTACAGGCACTTGAATGTGTTTTCCTATGAGTTCAACAGGATATTTTGAATGTGCAAAGGAATTTGTTTTGATGAAGTAGATGAGGCTGATGTGTAAGTGTTGCATATTATGAATAATTGTATGAGGAATAATTTATTATTAATATTATTATTACTATTATTATTATTATTATTACTGTAACAACTTCATTTATTTACTTTCAGTGTCTGTTGCTCATATGTACACTTACTATAGGGAGGCTTGTTAAATTCATACTCTCTATGAGGAGGGAGAAAATAAATTTAAGAACTAGAAGATGGTGCCTTCATCTCTCTAACATAGGTAACCTTCAGAAGCTGATATAGCAATGAAGATGGGATTGCCTTGTAGAATAAGGCTTACAGTACTACTAGAATCACTTATAAATAATGAATTGAAGTAAAAATGAATTAAGGATAGTAAATTAAAGTAAAATAGTGAGTTGGAAGAATTAGCCTGATTCGCAATTTCTGTGCTATCCTGAAATGGTGGTACAGGGCTAGTTTGGCCATATTGATGTTTTTGGTCCTTCCACAGAGGATTTCAGTAGTTACTATAAGAGATTAGAGAAATATTTCTTTGCAAATGAGGTTAGCACTTATCTGGCTGATGCCAATGATGCCACTATTCAAACTGTTAAAAAAGAAAAGTTGCTGTCCTGATAATTGTCCTGGGTACGAGTACTGATAAGTTAATGTAAGATATATGTAGTCCAAAGTTCCCTAGAGATTAGAGCAATATTTCTGTTCAAATGAGGTTGGCATTATCTGGCTGATGCCAGTTATGCCACTATTCACGCTGCAAAAAAAAGAAAAGTTGCTGTCCTGATAACTGTCCTGGGTAAGAGTACTTACATGTTAATGCAAGATTTATGCAATCCAAAGTTACCCAGGGAACAGACTTTTGGTGAACTACTTACATTACAGACAGACCATGACAAGTCCAAGAGACTTCACATTGCTGAAACTTTTAAATTCCACAGATGTATTAAGCAAGCAAATGAGTCCATCGGGAATTAATGTGCAAGGCTAAGACGCATGGCTGCAACATGTGATTTTGGCCAGTTCCTCTCAAGAACATTGAGAGATCAGTTTGTAAGTGGGATCCACAAAAGAAGCAGATTACTGCCAAAAGATCTTTTGAAGAATGCAAATTGCCCAAGCTCATGAAGTTGCTGGTATTTAGATGCAGCAGTTTTGGAGTCAAAATGTGCCTGCTCACCAAGTTCAAGCTGCAGATAGTGAAGAAGAGCCTTTGGTGCATCTAGTCCTGCACTCAAGAAAGTCACCACAACCAGTGCACAATGCAGGAGCCATGCCCAAACAGTATGACTACTCCATTGCTAGGGAAGGAAAATTTTCAGGTCAAGTCCTAACCACATACAAGTGCTTCTCTTGCACAAAACCAGGGCACCAGAGAGGACAGTGCTGATTCTGTGACTATGTATCCAGCAACTACAGCATCAAGGGGCACATTGCTGCTGCATGTAACATAAAGTGTTGAAGACAATGAAATACAAGATCTGCTTCAACTTTAACAGTGAATACATATTGTGAATTCTGTATACTATATATTGGTACTACTGCAAATGCTCCCATTGATGTTTCTTTGATTCTTGAAGAGAATGATATTAACATGCAGTTAGATACTGGTTGTGCCATTTCTATTGCCGCCAAGGATTGGTGGTAAAAATATTTTTCTAGGCTACCATTAAAGCCATCCAAAGTATGTCTCCTCACTTGGTAAAAACCTTAAACCATTAGGTGAAACAGAAGTGGAAATTTATCATAAAGAGAAGCAATTCAAACTTCCCCTAGTGATTACTCCAAAAGGTACATGTGCTTTGCTAGGAAGAAACTGGTTGCTCAAATTGGTACTTGACTGGAAAGAGGTGTATTCTGTAAATCATCCTCATGCCACTAAAGATATTCCAGATGTCTCCACAATCCTAGAAAATTTCATTGAATTACTTAAAGTTGAGTTCGGATGTTATAATGGTCCAGAAGTTGAACTCATTGTTTCAGAAAATTCAAAATTTTACAAAGTTAGACCAGTTTCATATGCCTTTCAGTCTAGAGTAAAGAAGGAGTTACTGAAAATGGAAAATGATGGAGTAATAGACTTTCATGTGACCCATTTGATGCTGCTTTCATTGTGGCTGTGAATAAAAAAGATTCTGATAAAGTGAGAGTATGTGGTGATTTTATTGTAACTTACAACAAATGTGCAGATGTAGTAAAGTACCCCGTTCCAAAGACTGAAGATTTACATTCAACTTGAGAGTGAGAGGTTGTTCTGCATTTAGTGTGATCGATATGTTGCAAGCATACCATCAAATTCTTTATGTGAATGAATCTCGTAAATATCTCACTATCATTACTTACATTGGACTTTTTTTAAGAGACTGTCTAACTGTATTCACTCTGGCCCTGCTATTTACAAAGAAAAATGGATTCTATGGTTTCCAACATTCCATTGGTTATAATGTTACTTAGATGATATTCTCATTGCAGGAAAAGACAAGAAGGATCACCTGGATAATCTGTAGAGTTCTGCAAAGGTTGCAAAAGTCAGGTTTTAGATTAAATAAGAACAAATGCAAATTTGGGCAAAATTCTTTCACATATATTATAGAAAAGATGCTGAAGGCTTTCATCCTACTGAAGGTAAACTTCTTGCCACAAATTAAGCTCCACCCCTTAAAAATGGAACAGCCTTAAAATCCTTCTTGGGCCTGATAATGTTCTGTTCCAAATATCTGAAAAATCACTCCATGTACTTGCTAAAGAAGGGTGTTAAATGGGCTTGTACAAAAGTAGAGGTTGAAGCTTTCCCCAAGGCAGATATTTTACTGCTACATTCAGATACTCTTGTTCAATACAATGACGCTCTACCATTGTTCCTTTCATGTGATGCTTCTTTCCTATAAGACTGGTGCTGTATTGTCACATGTTATGGATGGAGATTAATGACCAGTTGCTTTTGCCTCATGTACATTAACAGGTACTCAGAAAAATATTCTTAGTTCTATAAAGGATCCCTAAGCATTGTATGTGGTATTCACAAATTGACATTTCCTTTATGGCCACCAGTTTAGGTGATTACAGATCACCGCCCATTGGTTTCATTGTTCAACCCTGAGAAACCTGTTCCACCACATGCATCTACTGGACTGCAAAGATGGGCACTCAAGTTAGCTTCATACAACCACAAGATTGAATACAGAAACAAGGCTGCTCATGCTGATGCAGACTGCATGTCAGGAGTCCCTTTGGCTACAGAAGTGAACTGAGACAGTGAGGTTGTAAATTGCAACTTCATTGAAATGGACATCCTCACATCTGTAACTTATCTGATGATCAAGAACGGAATTGTAATAGGTCCAATATTAATCCAAGTTTTGAAATATGCTCGTTGTGGATGGTCAAGTACTGATGAGTGTGATCTAAGTTTATGACCTTTTCTACAGCACTGAGATGAAATCAGCATTGAAAAAAGGTGTGTTCTATGGGGACTTTGTGTCATAATTCCTATCACATTTCAAGGAGACACACTTTGAGAACTACATAAAACATACTTAGGCATGACAAAATGGAAGGCATTGTTAAGGTCTTATGTATGGTGGCCCAATCTAGATAAGCAAATAGGAGTTATTTCTTCATGTTGGGTATGTCAGATAATAAGGGCAAATCCACCTACTGCACAAGTTCATCTATGGACTTTTCCATCACAACGTTGGTCTAGACTTCATGCTAACTTTGCTGGTCCAGTCTGATAAGATGACCCTGTAGATGCTTACAGTAAGTATCCTGAAATGGTTCAGATAAAGAATACTACAGCTGATGCTGCTATAATGATTCTCAATGAAGTTTTCAGTAGACATGTATTACTTGAAATACTAGTTACAGATAATGGCCAGCAATTCACTTCAAAGGAGTTTGCTGATTTTGCTTAACAAATGGTATTCTTCACTGTACATCCTTAGCACATGAACCTTCTATGAAAGGTCAGTCACAGACAGTAGTTCAAGTTCTTACGTCAGCTTTATGTCATGCTGTAGTACTAAAGCAAGATGCTGAGACCATTCAACAGTGATACCTGTTTTCCTATCTCATCACTCCACATTCTACAACAGGAATTGCCCCATCTGTGCTGCTGATGGGAAGGAAACTATGCAGTAGTTTTGATTTAATATTTCCAACCTTTATGAAGAAAGTGGAAGTAGAACAAGAGTCCATGGTAAACTGATGTGCTTCATGAGGATGACTATTGTTGAAAGTGGGTGGTTCAGTGCTAGTAAGAAATTAGAGAGAAGAAAAATGGATGAAAGGTAAAGTGGAAAAAGTGCTTGGAGAATGGCATTACTCTGGAAGTTAGAAATAGCTATGTAAGGAAAAGACACATGACCAGCTGCTAAAATGTCCTAAAGGAGTAAATGATGACATTGTCCCTGATGATGCATTAGTAGATGAAAATGCAAATAATGAAACCAATGATTCACATTTAAATCCTAATTTTAATTGACTTCCAGATATGGATCCTATGATGAAGGAAGTACAGCTTCAAATATGTGGAATGAAAATGCAAGGCCTACGGTTTTAGAGGTTTAGGGCAGTTTTAAAGTTCTCCTATTAAAGTAGTACCTTTTCCCAATGAACAACTAGTTTTTTCAGGAGATCCCGAAAAGCAAAGGAAATCTGCAAGATATATGAATGGCTGAACAATTTGAATGTTCTTTGGTTTGTTTAATTTTAGTGTCAGTCTGTACTACTTAATACATATAGTACTATGCTGTACTAATCAATGCAGCACCTCTAAATGTGCTTTAATTTGTTTAACATTCCTTATTAGATGATAGCTTAATCTTTGTTTTTTCATATGTTTGCCATTTCCCACAATAGTAAGGAAGCATCAACAACAGAGGACTATGCCTTAGAGGGGAAAAATCCTCACTTAGCCCTCTTCTCTGTTACTTCATTTAGAAAAGTAAAAACTGGAGGGGAGCATTTCCATTGCCTCACTCCCACCCTTTTTAGTCACCTTCTACAACACGCAGGGAATACATAGGAAGCATTCTTTCTCCCCTATCCCTGGGGATAAAGTTTATTTTATGTTAATATTATTATTATAATTGACCGCCGTTTTCTGCATAAGTGAGGTAGCACCAGGAAACAGACTAAGAAAGACCCATACACTCATGTACACACATATGTACATCATGCACATACATATACATTTTCATATCAACATATACATATATACATACATATACATACATATACATACACATACATGTACATATATACACACGTACATATTCATACTTGCTCGCCTTCATACATTCCAGGCGCCACCCTGCCCCACAGAAAACAGCATCACCACCCCCTTACGTCAGCAAGGTAGCACCAGGAAACAGATGAAAAAAGGCCACATCTACTCACACTCAGTCTCTAGCTGTCATGTGTAATGCACCGAAACCACAGTTCCCTATCCACATCTAGGCCCCACAGACCTTTCCATTGTTTACCCCAGACGTTTCACATGCCCTGGTTCAGTCCATTGACAGCACTTCAACCCCAGTATACCACATTGTTCCAATTCATTCAATTCTGTGTACGCCTTTCACTCTTCTGCATGTTCATGCCCCAATCACTCAGAATCTTTTTCACTCCAGATGTCTTCCACTCGCTCTCCTCTCAGAAACTCCTGCAAAACTCAGCAGAGTCCTTTCCTCATGTACACCACAACGCATGTTGGCCTCTCAAAATCGCCTTTCATTAACAATGCCCATAGACTTACTTGCCCCTGTGGCTAGCCACCAAGCCTCCAACCAGTGCGCTAAATTCAAATCCTCACGCTTACATAATACCAAAAATAGTAAATGCTTTTCAGGTTATTTCTCCTAAATAAGTACAAAGACCTGATCAAGGAGGTCCAGAGAAAGGCAACAAAGATAGTACCAGAATTAGGAGAACTCATTTACAGGGAAAGGTTAGAGGCTTTAAGTTTGCTCACCTTGGAAAATAGAAAAGTGAGGGGTGAATTGATCACAACTCGTAGATTTTAAAATGGAATAATTATGTACTGTGAACAGTTCTTTGAGAGATGTGGGGATAGAGCCACCAGATGACATGACACAAAATTAAGGAAGAAACTTGCTAGAAAATGGTACTTTTATAGTTTAAGAGTGTTAGATGAAAGGAATGAATCCTCTGGCAGATCTCTTTGCTTCAGAGGCAATGCTCTTGTACCAACATATGTTTTTCAGAGGTAGTAGGAGTCAGTGCCATGATCTCAGACTGGACTACAATTATCTTTTTCTTCTAACAAAAAGTAAGAAGTTGATGCTTAAACTTGTTGATTTTCAAGATTTAGTCTCTGTAGTAGCCCCAAAGAGGGTGAAACAACTCTAGTCTCAAGGGACTACTAGGAATTTGTCAGTTTTATAATGATATTCCCTGGACTGTGTAAGAGAGTATGACATTCACAGAGGGTGTGAACATCAAAGTTTAGGTTCTTGACTCTTCATGTTTGTTTGTTCTTTCAAACTTTTGTTTAAAGTAATGTTTGGAGAATGCTTTTCAGTTAATATCTTCTTTAACATCTATTCCAGCACTCAGAAAAAATACCAGATAGTTTGGTAATCTTTTCAGGCTTTTCTGAGAGGAACTCAGGAGTCTTTTGTAAATGAAACTATATTTTATGTTTTTATCTAGTCTTTTTGATGATGAGAAAGAAGCCAATATCTATATGTCTGTCTATATTTCTAATACATGTTCTGATTGGAACTCCCTCAAAGGGGTGGTCATGGCAACAGTCTCCATAACTGAAGAACTCCAATGCTGCTCCTTAGCCTTTAGTGCCTCACCCTTAACAGGCCAATGGTAGAGGGCAAGTCTAGCGCAGTGTTTGCAGAGTAACACAATTGCTTCGTAAATGAGCGCTTTACAGGAGCCTTTGGCCTTAGTACTCGACATTAACAATTTAGCCCTGCTTGGCAGAGATTGTGATCATTTCTTTTCAAATGAAGCCCGTAGCTTCTTCATCTTGACCTTAATGGGATATGGTGAAGGTCCTGGGTCATTTACTATCTGTTTGCAGTATTGCTGCTGTGGCTCTGAAACATCATATGAAAAATCTGTTCCTTAAACAGGGCTGTATATGAAAAATCTGTTCCATATACAGGGCTGTATTTATTAATATATGAAGTGAGCCATGGCCAAGGATGGCAGGTCAAGATGGAGTGGTAAATTCTTATAGCTACTGTAAGTACTTTGTCATGCACAGTTATGTATAAAAATTATGGTCACTAAAGCTGAGAAGCTTTTAGGATTAAAACCCAACACTGAATCTGTCTGGTTTATAATAAGGGAAGGTTTGGGCGTGGCTGGAGCAGCTTTGAAAAGTTGGCTTAGGGGCAACTGAGAGGATAAATCTGGCCCTGTCCCTGTAGCTTCGTGATCACATAGAAGAGTTTGTTAAATTCATATACTGTTTAGGAAAAAGTATTTACAAATGTTTGAAGAGCATCTTTTATGGGTAAGATTAATCTAAACCCAAAGTTTCTTGTTGAAAATGAGATTTTTTTCTACATTAAGGAATGATCCTGTTTTTATATTATCTTGAAAATAAATCTTCTAAGGAGCCTTACTCTCTATGTCTTGTCACAACTCTCAAACTTTTCTTGGTCTCAGAAATTACTTAGAGCACTTGTTTCCTCATTAGTCTCCTTGAAGTTTTTATTGGCAAGGTGCATTCCTTAGTGTATTAGTATGTTGACTCTCTATGTATCATCTCATTGGTTGACAGTAGCAAAAAGCATCTTTGGCATCCAGTATGTTATTTTCTTTGATGATACCTGTGTTTAAATCTGGTTGATCTTCCTTGTTTGCATTCATTATGCATGTTATTTTCTTTGATGATACCTGTTTAAATGTTGTTGATCTTCCATGTTTGGATTCAGTATGCCACCATCAGAAGAGGATGATCCAAAATGTGATTCATTCTCATAAAGGGTAGGTCTTTTTAGTAGCTTTCCATTGTTTTCCCTTAAGTTCCTCCTCCTTCACATGTGATGATTCTCAGATGTTTAGAGGGCTCTGTCTGCAGCTGAGAAATGTAGGGCTTGAAAGGATGAAAAGCATTTTTTTCTTAGTATGGGTAAATTCCACTACTTTTTCCTTTCCCCTCTTCTCCTCTTTCCTTTAGAGGAAAGTTGATGCTGGTAAGTAACAGGCCCAAGACACAGCACAGTCACCAGATGTCAGTTAATGAAAGTGGATGAGGGGTCACTCAGGACCAGTTCACCTCTGCACTGCAATATCATGAACCTGGATGAGTTGCTGTGTGATCTTTGAGTATTGTGAATAAGCATCTGCCATTAACATATGTTTTATGAAGGTCAAAAGGGATGGATCTTTGTGAATGTTTCTCATTTTATGGATAAAACTGTTTTAATCCCTCTCCAAGCAGGTGCCTACTCATGGGTTCACAGGGCTCTGTCTATTGTAGAGAAATGGTTTTCCATCCCTTAAACCCATATTTCATGGTTGGTATGATAATGGTAATTGAAAGAGATAGAGGATGAAACATTAAAACATTGGAAAACAAGCAGTGTGTTGATGTGCTGAAAAAAGTAATTAGGGGTAAAAGTGTTCACTGAACTACATAGAAATACCTGAAGTAGTTCTTTATTCTGAAATAAGTTCCTAAGATATGTGTATGTAACAAAAGATTTATAATTAGAAATGAGTTTTCTTTGATAAGCCTTTTTGAAAAACTGAGGTTGTGCTTGGAAAGAGGGCAGAGTAAGAGATAAAATTCAAGGAAAAGGATTTACAGGTAAAGTAAAAGTCAGTATATACTAAGATGTTAAAAAGATATGGGAAGAGTAACAAAAGAGAGTATGTTTTATTGAAATGAGCTGAGGTACAAATAGAGAGATCAAATAAAGTATTATACAACAGACAGAGAATTTGTGTAAGAAAAAGAAAGAAATATGAAGGGATAAGGCGAGATGCTTTTTGGAGTAAGTTACAGTACTTGTAGACTTATGTTGATTATCCACGTGTATAGTGAGAGGTCTGTTTCCTGGCGCTACCTCGCTGACGCGGCAAACAGCGATCAAGTATAATAAAAAAAAAGTAAAA
>JAYMFT010279710.1:0-10508 GCA_038088735.1 Panulirus argus | reverse complement strand
AAAAAAAAAAAAAAAAAAAAAAAAAAAAAAAAAAAAATTCAAATGTACATAAAAATAATGCTGACAAAGTGCATCCCTACCAAATTTCCACAGTCCATCACCTATAACTGAATCAAAAGACACCTGCAGGTAAAAAAAAAAAAAAAAAAAAAAAAAAAAAAAAAAATTATAAATCCTTCATGTAAATCTTTATTATGAACATACCTGCTCTTTCCTGATGAACATGGAGTTTCATAGTAGAAAAGCAGTTCAACATCAAATGCCCCTGGTGACATAGGTGCATGTAACCATAGTTTTGCTTGTATTGTCTCACCAGGATTTAATACACCATTCTGTAATGTTAATGTCTCAGTTCTACAAGTGATCTTGCCATCTACAGTCTCAGATTCTGAGAGGGCAATTATATTTTCACTTGACAATGGCACTTCTTTTATTTCCATGTACACATGATTAGGATCTGACACAGCCAGCTTGAGCACATTTATTGGACATGGTCCAATATTTGTTACCAATGCATCTCTACAACACAGCTCACCACAGCTGAGAATTTGAGGCAAATCATGAAATGTCACACTTAACCTCGACATTGGTGGCACAACAGTTATTTCTAATCTTTTATCACTTGCATATACAATACTGCACTTCTCTGCGGAGGTATTGTTCAGTCTTGGTCCCTTAACTTCAATGATCTGTTGACCTTCAATAATCACAACTGTGGCTGACCCTGAATGAGATCCTGAGTTTATGTCAGGTGTAAGGGAAAGTTTATACGTAATCCCTTTTATCAATAATTTACCTATACATACGGGATTCAACTCTAATCTAACCCTTTCCTGAGCACCAGCTGCAAGAGTGAACTCAGAGCATGATGAGTCCAAAACAGGAGTATCAGTAGCTCCAAGATCACTGGTTGGTTCAAAAGTAAAAAATAATCGGACATGACTGATCGTTAAACTTACTGCTAGAGGATTATTCATAACCACTTCAACTAACACAGGTTCATTTACTGGGACAACAGGACTTTGTGTATTTGGAGTGTCACTAGTGAGCAGCTGCAAGTTTGGGCGAAATACCTTAGTGGAGCCCTGACTTGCCCCAACCAATTCTCGCTCTAAGGCAAACCACCGGTTGTTATTTGATAAATCAGTGTCTAATGATACATGAGATGCTGCAGTCCATTCACAGTTTGTTGGAGGATCCTGAGGAGCTCCCAGCAAGACCCTAGTACCCTGGGAGTCAATCAAGGGAAGTGGAAGACATGGTAGACCAGTTGATGACTCCCATTCTTGCTGCACATATTGATGGAAAGTATTGATGAACTCTCTGACATATGTCATCTGCTGGGATGGGGACTGCTGACTTGATGCATCTTGCTTTAGTCTCTGGTCCACCAAACAGTTGTAAGCTTCCAAGCCTTCAGTAAGCTGCTTGAGGTGGTGAGCCTGCTTTCCCAAGGTAAAGTGAATGTGGTCTTCTGCAAGGACCCAACCTCGGGTAGCATAAACCTGTAAAAAACTATAATCATACACACTTCCCTTTATGACAAGCCCCATTTAAAATATAATCATTTTCAAAACTGACAGACATTAAAACAAAACCAGTTCTTGATTATCATATTCTAATGTACTACATTATGCTGAAAAAACATTCATAAAAGTCCTTTAACATTAATATGACTAACAATTAAGTGCATTTTTTTTCAAAACATTTGTTTCTGAAGTGATTTAACAAAATTAATAGACTATGGCAATTCTGACCATGATAGTTCAATGTAAGTGGTTAAACTAATCATTTACAAAGAACCAAATTCATAAAATTTGTGAATTAAATCATCTTTTTTCTTTCATACTTGATCATCAATTCCCATGGAAGTACCAGGAACAGACAAAGAAAAAGCTTCATTTGCTCACATCCATTCTCCTTCTGTTCTGTGTAATGCACTGAAGTATACTTTACCCTTAGGGCATTCCTAATCCATTCTTCCCCCTTCTTCTTGGGCTCACTTTTACTTAAGGACAGAACTTTCAGTTTTCTCTCCCCAAACACTAACCATCTCTCCCTTCATTTCATCCTGGTTACATTCAAGCACATTCAGACTCCCTAGCCTGAGCCTTTGAGGAGGATGAACAATACCTGCTTGGTTACTTTTTTTCTCATATTCAAAAACTGAAATACAAGAGGGGAAGGGTTTCCACCCCTTTTAGTCATCTACTAAGACATGAAGGTAATAAGAGTGTATTATTCATTTTCCAGTTCTCAGATATAAACGAAAAGGAGCATAAGTTACTGCAGGAGTACTCCCAGGCATATGTAAGATGTGTGGTACTTTTAGAAGCATTTCTGTCACAAACAAATCTGATTTCTATAGATTTTCATGAATAATTATAGCTTCAAAAATTACTAGAAATTGAGGTCGTAAATCTCTTACAGGCATTCTTAACTTTTCCACATAGACTGACCTACAATATTGTATGGAAAAATTCAGGGTGTGGTATCATTTATAATATGTGATGCCACCACCAGCATGTATGATTTTATATTCTACTTCAAGGTTGAGGCAGCTGATTTGAGGATCTTAACTGTACATGCACTAAGTACACTGAAAAAAAAAAAAAAAAAAAAAAAAAAAAAAAAAAAAAAAAGCAGCAGCAGCAGCAGCAGCAGCAGCCAGCTTGTATATGAACTGGCCACAGCAAAAGGGTTGAAAACAGTCTACAGATGGGCACTAGTTCAAAACCTCAATTATCTATCATAAAACAGAACATATTTAGGTTTAATTTCTGTGCATATCATAATCTTTCTATTAATTTTTTATACCATACTTAACTTCTTTCTAATTTAGAGAGGCAATGCCTGGACCACATGTGCAATGGCCTTATACACATGCATCCAATCTATATCCAATGCATGAAAACCAGAGACTATCATCCTCAGCAAGCCCCTAAGACCACTCTATGGTTTACCTTGAACACTTCATATACCTTGGTTCAGCCCATTAATAGCACTTCACCCCATGCACTTCTGTTAAACTAACCTTCCTGTCAGGTGGGCTACCCTCAGAACTTGTTAATATTACAATAACTCATGCTTTTAATATGAAATCGAGAAAAAAGCCCTTAAAGAAAATACGTATAATTTCAATCTAGTTTCACTAGAAGCAATATACACAGATATTTCTATGGCTATATACAAATTCTGGAAACCATAATACAACGGAAAAATTCACCTCTTACCTGAAATGCCTGTTTATATGCTCGTAATGAATGGGATCGCTGCCCAGCTTTACTGAACCTATGTCCTGCTAGAGTCATGTGGAAGGCATATTTTCTTGGCAGTGGTCTCTGAGAATTGATAAAGCAGTGAGCTGCCTGTTCTAACATAAGGGCTGACAGTAAATCACTCTCTTCTGATGTTAGCTTGATAAACATCATGGCAGCTTCACCATATTCTCCACAATGCTTCAGCACCTCTGAGCTAAGTAATGTCGCTCGTATGGCAAAATTATAAACCTGATGAAAGACTGAGGGCATTATTTCCTTTCTAAATGTAAAAAAAATCATTAAAAGCTTTTAAATTAGTAATGTTACTGTAAACAAAAATATGTTATCAAAACTTAAGTTTATTCTTTGCCACAAAAGATCATAAAAAGGCTTGATATATACATATAAATATATATATTTTTCTTATACACATTCACCATTTCCCGCATTAGCGAGGTAGCATTAAGAACAGAGGACTGAGCCTTTGAGGGAAAATCCTTATTTGGCCCCCTTCCAGCCCCCACCCCCTCCCTGTTTCGTCGCCTTCTACGACACACACGGAATATGGAGGTAGAATTTTTTCTCCCCTACCTCAGGGATATATATACATATAAATTTTTGCCTTTACTGTCAAATTCATGTTGAAAAAAGTTAACAGTCTCTTCTTCAAGGGCAAGTTAATATAACATACAGAGTGTTATGACTAAAGTGCATGGTAAGTGGACATCATTCCTACATCCTTGCATCTAACCTATCTATATACTTCTGATGCCTGTTCCCTTCAGGAACTGCCTTAAGGGGGTGGCCACAGCAAAAGAGTCTCCATAAGTTGAACTCCAGTGCTGCTATTTAGCCTTTAGTGGCTCACACTTAACTAGCCACTTGCAGAGGGCAAATCTAATGCATTGTTTTCAGAGGTTCCTACTAATGTTCCTTCCTACTACTACTACCAAATGTTTCTACCCACATCTCCTCTCTAATGTTCCTACCTAATACTTCTATCTACTACTCCTAAAATTTTGCCAAAGGGCAGGGCTACACTGTCTATTTGTGGACAGAATGCCAGCAATCCACATGTACGTGACAGAGAAAGAAAAGACAGCTACCTGTCTCAGTTGGAGCTTGTCAACCACTGATGTGTTGGCTTAGTAAGTAGCCATCACTAACTCACCCAATACCCAGGCAGGAAGTACCAGTAATATACCTTCCTGGTAAGTGGCAGCCTACCAACCACTACCTACATCTAACCTACAACAACCATATCAAGTTCTATCAAAATTGGTTATAACTTAATGAGACAAAAATGTGTAGCATGATAAGAAGTCATCACATCATAGTTTATCATAACTGAACATGATTTGAGCCTTACATCAGATTTTGCATCTTCCTTTCCTCCCTCTCTCTTACCTCATGTTAAGATTTTGTCACAGGTACTTGTGAGCACTATCACTCTTTTCTTCTTTGTATGTGTGTGATTTTTGTTGTTGTGTAAGTAGGAGATCATTGTATCTATACAACTTTTACTATCTATCTATATCCCTGATGCCTATTCCAACTGGAACTCATAAACTTACCTTGCAAACAGTTAGGTAGGTCTGCAAACTGTTTTCTAAGTAACGTTTGGGATAATCTGAGCTGTTCTGCATGAAAGCAGCAAGAGCAGCCATCTCCTGTGCACCAGCAAAATACAACCATGCTTGATCACTCTTGAAGTCATTCTTTGCTGTGTGATAGAAACTATATGCGACTTCATAGAGACCAAACATGAAGCACAAGTCTGCAAGCCTTCTTGTTTGAAGTTCAGTAGCTTCGGGACTGTAAATGACAGAGTTAGTGGCACTACCTGGGCTCTTGTTCCCAACTAGCCAACGTCGCGTGGCACTCAAAAGAGACTTGGACCGTGATCTGTTTGTCACCACCTCATTCAAATACCTTATCTGCCTCTCAACATGAGGAATCAGGGACCTTACACAAAATTCATGAATGAAGATACGTATACGGTCGACATCAGAAGATGTCAGGCAGCCACCATGATGATGACCTGAACTAGTTGGTAAACTAGGTCTATTCACCATTACAGGCACATCAGCTGATATCTCTACTCCAGGCAAAATATCAAATGTTCCATTTTTCTCATCTATTGGAGGTATTGATGGAGATAAAGGATGTATTGGCTCACAACAGTCAGTAGTATCCCCCTCAGTAACTCGAGATGGAAGACCACTAACATCTTCACGTGGGGTCCCTGTCCCACTACTGGCCTCTGAACTGCTACCTCCGCTACTGCAAATGTAATCATATATCATTAGGCAAACCATTAACTTTAAAGACTGCTAAAACTACAATGCTACTTATGGTGTGACTGAGTATCCAAGACTTATCCTATCCCTACATTCAATGACTGTGGGTTACTGAGTTACACAGCATTTGCATTACTGGCACATGATAAATGAACATATGACGAAGTGAAAAGTAAACATTTTTTAAGTGTACACACCAAATAAAGAGCAAAAATCAAGAGTTATATAAAATGATACACCTATAGATTTCTCTTCATAAAAGAAAGACGTCAGTCACCTAAACTAATAGCTCTATTTGGAACCAAAATCATTCAAGAAAAAATCTCTTAAAGCCTGATTTGTTCTCGTATGCATACAAAATACATAAATCTATGAAACTGTACTTGAACAGAAATTGTTTGAGAGATTGGGTCTCACACATGCAAAACTCCCTCCCCATATAGTACAATTAGGCACTGAACAGTAAACACAACTTTATTTACTAAAATTATTCAGTTGGTCTTAGAGTGACATCATAATGAACCAAAGAAAAAGTAAAGTCAGGCATGAGCTAATTCTACATGCATTTGATTACTCACGGATCACAGGACGCCCGCTGAATGAGGAACTGACTCCACGGATCTGGTAGGTGCACATCTGTCTGGTCAATGTGACGAGAATTGATCTGCAACAGATGACAATTGCTACTTCCATATGAGCTTGTCATCTGTTCAAAGATCTGTTCTGACCTGGGGGAGGGGAAAAAAATGTAGTTCACCATAATTATGATCCAGCAGAGGCACAGCAAGATCAAAAGTACATCTCTCTATCTGTCCATATCTTTGACGCCTGTTCCCTCCGGGAACTCCCATCAAGAGGTGGTCATGGCAAAAGAGTCTCCATTTATCCCTGTCCTTACATGCCTCCCTCACATGCACCACTCCGTGCATTTTTCCGCTATTTCTCTCCCTCCAGTATTCCTCCACCCTGTTTGCCCATGTCAGAGGTGGTCTTCCATTCACACCAACCCCTTTAATTGAACCATTATACACTCTCCTTGTAAAATCCCAGTCCTGCATTCTTTCCACATGACCAAACCTCCCCATAGTATTACATTTCAACCATTCTACCACCTGAATTCTTGGCCTATGTGACTCATTCCATGTCCATGTTTTGGCTGCTTAGGTCTGGGATGGGAGCACTATGCTGTCCCTTAATCCTCTCTTCATTTCCATACTGTATGATTCATGCATAACCAAATAAATATCAAGTGATCCACTTTTATGTACCAAATAAATATCAAGTGATCCACTTTTATGTATCAAATGAGAGTACTGTATGAAAACAAGCTCAAATGAGTCATTCACACCCCCTTCAGGCACTCAGTTACCCTTGGTTAGGCTAACATAACAAAGGTAATAATACAACTTTCTATATATCTCCTCTCACTTTTTAATGCTAATTTATCCTTTACTTAAAAAGCAATTCTTTCTTCATTTTTTTTTTCACTCCATAATGGAACATCTAAACCATGCTTGTTGCTTAATTGTGAAGTAAAATCTACTACAGAAAAGATACACACATGAAGGTAGGACAGGTATGGAAAGAATTATCAACAGAATAGAAAAAAAAAAAGAAAAAAAAAAGAAGCTAGGGCCAGTATTAGAACATAAGAAGGGTTAGTATGGAGGATCACAAAGAGACATTCTCTGAATCTGGTGTTTGGAGTAGAGTTTGCAAGTATTACTTACAATACAGCACACAGGAAAACAGCCAATCAGATAGAGGCACCAATATATAGTTAACTAAAAGTATCTAATGGATGATTAAAGCATAAAGCCAATTCTTCCTAAAGATTACAAATGCATTTTACAACATATGTATCTAGTTATACAAGACTGGATTTCTCTGAGGATAATTCAAAGGTTCTAAACTGTCACTGAATCTGACTTATGCCCATATTCCCTTTATCATTCTAATACAGACTTGGATTGGAAATGTGTAAGAGCAAACTGAGAGGCTACAAGCACCTAATCCATTCCAATGAACTGAAATCTGAGTTAATAATAACAGAAAGAGTCAGATTACTGCATTTCCTTCTTTACTACTTACTTTGTAAGATCTCCAGCAGTAACATCATGGATAAGAAGATAAAATTTGAGAATATTGGGAGAAAACCACTTAGGGAAACGGGCTGGTGTCTGATGTAGCTGCTGGTGTAGGTACTGAGAAAGTCGAGTGAGTTGGTCCACTGGATTATCACTAGTTGATGCTACTACCTGTGAATAATAATACATAATACACAGATATAATCAACAAATATGCTTACAATCTCACCACTGGAAAAATTCATCACTAATCTTCATTATAATAATCTAATGTTTTTTGACTAAAAGTTGAGAAAAATATAATTTTCAGGCACACTCAAGAATCACGCAATTGTGCATTTTTTCACTGAATTTTATTCTCTACACAAAAATTCAGGACACCAGTTTTCTACAATTACAGTAGTAATGCAATGTATGCTTCTCTTGATGCTTTTTTCAGCTTTAAGTTCCCTTAATGTAGTACATGTATTACCAATCTTACATAAAACACTAAAAATGTTTGCTAAAGAATTTATTTGACCGCTATAGCTATCACGGAAACAAATTCTTCAGGGAAAAATTTGATGAGGAATAATCTCACAAAAACATCACTTCAAACAACTTGTGGAAAAGTGACTTGTGGTTGGTGTAGGTATTTTCTTATTTTGTGTTTTTTTAATTTCATTATATTTTCAGCTTCAAGAAAACAAATTTAAACTTCCCTGACCAAATGTTTATCATTCTTCAAAATAATTTCTGTAGTTACTTAACAGATGATCTCTAAAAAAATTTCCTGAGAAACAAATACATCCATAATGGTCACCATGGATTTTTTTTTTTTTAAGGCTCCAGTCACGGACAAAAGTCCACATCACAAAAGTCCACATCAAGGCCGGGCCTTAATTGAAATATAGAGAATGTGCTTGAGTTTACATCATAAAAAGTTTTATTAAGTTTTATACTTATCAAGAGTGATAACTCAGGAAATACTGGTAGGCCAGCACCGAATGGAAAATAATAACATAAAAAGCCAACATTTGCTAGTGAATAAAGGATGTCTTCCTCCATACACACCTTTCACATTTGTGCTAAAGTTGCAAGACTGATTATAGGATGCAGCAGTTAGAGAGTGAAATTCATCAACATTGGGAAAATCAAAACAAATTGGGAAAAAATTTTTGTTATAATAACTTTTAACCTCTACAGGCTAAAAATAACTGCCACAACTCAGTCATATGCGTTACATGCAATACGTGGAAAGACATCTCTGTGCCATATTTCGTTAACCTTAAATGAAATATGACTAAAGTAAGGCCATGGCTGGTGAGGGAGGTAAATGCTTGGGTTTTGAAGCAAGGGGTGGGTTTACAGGATGCTAGGGATGGGAGGTGAATGTTCAGAGGCAAGACAGTTGCTGTTTGCAGACAACACGGCTCTAGTGGTAGACTCCAGAGAGAAACTCCACAATCTGGGGTAAATTGTAAGTTTAAATGGGGAGGAAGTATGGAGGGAGGAGTGTATTAGATACACAGGAGTGGATCTGATGGTGGATGGAACCACAGAGGTTGAAGTGTCATATGGTAGAAGAAAGGCTTAAGGAATTGGGATGATGCTAAGGTCCATACATTCTTTCCAAATGATATTTTGTGCTTATACTAGAGGTGTTTTGAACTGCTGCTGCTGTTGTTTGTTTGTTCTCTGACCCTACTTCACTACGGTAGAAGAAGCAATTAAGTAGGAAAAGAAAAACTTATGCATTATACATGACAGTTTAAGAACACGTGCAAACGAGGCTATTTTTCATTGTTCATGATATTACATTGCTAGAGCAAGCAACACATTTAGTTGTAGTGTATAAATTCTATCATATTCTCTATTTCAAGTGGATTGACATGCTATTAAGAAGTTAATTCACTAAACTTGCTGAGCCAAGGCACATGAAGAGGTCAAATAAACCATGGAACAGCCTGTGCGGCTTCGCTGTGAATGGTAGGCTCTGGTTTTGGTTCGGTATACACGACAACTACAAAGTGAATGTAAGCAACTGAGGCTAATGTTGACCTTTTTTCTCAAGCTACCTCAAAAGGGCAGAACAAACTGTGTTTGGAAAAAAAAAAATCATTATCATCATCAGCATACTGTAGATATATATACAGGCATTATCAATTTTCATGAATAATTCTGTTTAACTATCAAAAGAAATCACAACAGTCATTTCATATTGATGCTACTGTGTACCAGATATGCATACTTACCACAATGCATGCAATATAATGCTTGGTAAATTCATGGTCTGAAGGATACTGAACTTGAAGAAATGTATCACGCCAAGCCTCAAACCATGGAGTTGTTGGCTGTAATTCTAACTCTAGTGCTTCACGTGTTCCAGATGCACCCACTGTCCTAAATGGAAATATTGTACCTTTTATCAATATCAAACCTTGAAAGACATTAATAAATCATATTACCCAAGTAACCTTTTATGAGGCTCCTGCAACTTCAAGTAGCAAGGAAAAGATGGAATCCTTTGGAGTGGTAAGTTTTTTGACAAGGCTGTACTGCTTTTTGTCCAGTGACAATGATACAATCTTGCCAAAGATGACTCTTTTTTCACAGTGCAGCCATGTGCAGGCAGAGTCCAATAATACCAAAACACAGTAATATAGTAGTATTTGTCATTTACACCATTATTACAATGGTATTGGAATATAAAGTCAGCTTATAACTATTTATCACTGTTATAGTAAAAGTGAGAATACTTATTTATTTATCTATTATACTTGATCGCTGTTTCCTGCGTTAGCGAGGTAGTGCCAGGAAACAGACGAAGAGAGACCCATCCCCCACATACACACATATGCACATATATGCACAGTACATAT
>JAYMFT010279699.1:0-10508 GCA_038088735.1 Panulirus argus | reverse complement strand
CTTTGACCACAAACTTTACAATTTACACGATTAACATCTCCAGATAGGCCAAAGCGCCAGTAGTACCTATAGCCTAGGATTAATCTAGCAATTACTACATCATGCAATCTGCTGATCTTATTACTTTCTCCATATACATGATTTACACATTTCACCGAGATGGAAAATGTTTCTACTTGTGCTTTTATGAACTCGCCTTCTTGTTTCAAAGAGGTCAGTTAGTTCCTTTCTGATTGTAGTTTTGAGGCTTCTAATTGACAGCCCAATGTTGTTTTCTACATCACCTTTACTAAGTGCAAGTTAGGCTAAAGCATCAGCTTTGTCATGCTCACGGAGGCCTTTATGAGAGGGAATCCATAACAAATTGATATGAATCCCTTGAGCAATAATGTCTGAGTACTTGTGTCTTGCTTCAGAGACCAGCATGTTACATTCTGATATTAGGATGTTAACTGCAGGTAGTGAAGATAAAGAATCTGAGATAATTAAACTGTTTGTAGCAGAGATTTCTACTTGCTCAAGAGCGATAAGTATGGCGAACAGTTCATTCTAATATTTTTCTCTAGTCTGTTACCATTGGGCTGAATCACAATGGCACTGCCTGCCCTTCCAGTGGCAGAGTCGCGAGAACCGTCAGTGTAGATGCACTGGGCTGGGTTATTGTCAGTCTGCAGTTTCTGTATACGTTCCAGAGCGCTGGATTTGGCTAAGTGTTGAAGGTGAAGATTATAAGTAATTAGATTCTTGGGTGTTTAAGTAGGTGTAGTGACGTTAAAGGGAGTTATCTTTCAGGGAGGCAGGAAGTGCTGCTGCTTCCTAATTTTATACAGATTATGTACTCTATACCCATGTATCCCCCTTCCTCCTTTGTCTCCCTTACCTCCTCCGAGTTAAGCAGTAGGGATTTACTGATATGTCTTCAGTGACTTGAGAGTTAACAGCACACGTATAAAAGTTTACTGATATTGAATTAGACGGTTATCATTCGCATTCCTTGTGCCAACCTAATCATCCCCAGTTCCGTTAAGTGCACTATCCCCCACCCCCTTCCTGCCCCACACCTGATACATCGTGCAATTTTAGGTGAACTCCACAAAGTGAGGAGGGCTTCGAGGTTCATGGGGAACGTGAGGTTTAGATAAACTGAAATTTGTACAAGTATGGCAACCAAACCTCTGCAAACCTGATGAAGGTTAACCCAGCTTATCCGTATGAATATGGCAACCAAGCTCAACCAGACCTAATCTAGGTTAACCTAGCCTAGCTCGGCTTAGGTTTGGTCAATATATAGGTGGACGAGGGGCTTTTGCAATAGCGTGCAAGAACGCGTGGAGTCATTTATAGCATTTCAAAAGCTGAGCCGACATCGGGGATGTTGCATGTTGTTGCGCTATTTTCTGCCGTTCATCACAACGAAAATGATGTGATTCAGTCACGCACACGCACAAAATTCTTTGACATGTAGGACACTTGATGGTGAAATTCACGTGTTCTTATAACGCTGTGAATGCCTAGCAGCGATCCTGCTGGGCGATCATGGCCGAAGAATTTGGAACAGCCGACGCTTTTACGCGGCAGATAGGAACAAGGCGGAAGCGAATCATTGAAATGAAACATGACTTGCGCAAGACAACCAGAATTCCGGTATGAGCCATATTTTACTTGTATTATGCATCAACAAAATACCGGGACCAAATTCACCATGAATACGAATACTTAGCAATTCAGTACACACTATATAAACATCCAAACTTATAAAAATCCTTAAGGAACTTTATTTGGAAAAACAAAAGCAAAGAGGTTGTCGTCGGCTGACTCGCACTGGACTGTTAGTCTTATTTTGTTGCTTTTTAGTACCTTTGAATTGCTTCCTCCCTTAACAGATCTGTTCATTTCTGACAAATGATAACTTTTCTTCTTTAGGAAAGCTCGAAGAATCGATTACTACTAGTAGTTACCACAGCTAAAGGCTCTTAAAAGTATAATTCAACGGTGCTACTGAATTTCTTGTCAGGATAATTGATGAAAACAGGAAAGAAACAGAACATATGGCACAAGAAAAGTAAATGATTTTCTTATGAGCATGAGTTTCTCAGTAACGAAGCAACTTTTAAGACTGAGTGTGTGGTCTTTGGTATTTCAGGAATGGGCATATGGGAATGTGGGCCTGGGGGCGCATCTGCAGGTAGGGGTTGGAGGTATGGGATTGTGAGACGCGAGGATATGTGATAATGGACATGTGGAATGGGGATAGGGACTTGGGCGTTTGGCCGCGGGGGAAGGAGGGATAGTGATCTTGTGGGATAAGGCGGGCATTTTTTTTAATTGGGTGATTATGGGAGGAAAAGGAAGGAGTTAGAGGAAGGTACCGTCGAGCAGGAGACGATAGATATAAAGTGTACAGATGTATGGTGTACGTTTTACTTAAGTGTATTTGGATAGTTTGTAGGAGACCTGTGCTTGATGCCTTACTTATTATACCCCATCAGACTGCATATAGTGTGTGTGTGTGTGTGTGTGTGTGTGTGTTTAGTGATATTGTCTGTTGGTTTAAGGAGGTAATTGGCTAAGCTAAGGATTGTTCATTACGTATAGTGGGCGTGTGGCCCCCGTAGTTTCTCTGGCATCACTGCTTGGTTGTTTAGTTCTTTTAGCATCATTCCCTGGATCCCTTGTTCTGATATCACTCTTTGGCTTCCTGGTTCTTCTGGCGTCACTGCCTGGCTCCCTAGTTCTTGCACCACTGTCTGGTTCCCTAGTTCTTCTGGCACTGCTGCCCTACCCCCAAATTCCTGTGGTATCGCTACCCGATCTTCAGATTCCTCTGGCACCACTCCTAGGATCGGGTCACCAGCTCTGGGAGACCACAGAGGTCGGCTTATTGGAACTCCTAGTCCCTCGATCATTCAGTTCCCTCCTGTAGGGCCTCCCGCAGCTGATGAGTCCTGGTCAGTTTTAGTTCTCCCGAGACTGACCCCGATCTTGGCCACGTGAGCTCGCGAGCCACTCCTGTTGCTGTGTCTGATCACATCCTTTATGTTGGTGCTGTGTTCCCGTTATCTATCTCCCAGGCCCTGTAACCCGCACGTGACTAGAGGTAATATTTCTTACCTCCTTTGTTCCATACACACCCACACGAAACCTTCTTATCGCTCCTCACACTTCCGCACCCGCCCTCAGTCCCATGGAACAGAAGACCCGCGGGGCCCCACCCACCACCTGGCGCCCGTGTGCGGAACGCCCTGCAGGATGGTGGAGGAAGTAGGCAAGACTAAATGAGTCCTTTAACCTCGGATGTAGCCATGGGGGCGAGTTTTGCCGCCTCGAGGGACCTTTAAATATAGAAAACGGATGTTTTTCTGGTGTATATGGGTTAAGGGGAGGTGCAGGACGTTTATGCTTTTGGTTAGACATGTTTAACGTCGTCTCGTAGAGAGAAATGATTTGCTTGTGTGAAATTTAACGCACTAGATACTGACCACGTCGTCGATACGGACAGACCGACGGACGGGGCTTCCCACAACATACAATATCATTGCTTTTCATGCCTAACCTGGTTTACCCTTCACTCAGCTCCACCTAATCTTTCCTTACACACCTTTCCTCCCTCCGTTTTTTCTCCTGTGTTCCCTACCTTTCATGTCAATGCTCCATCTCCCTGTCCCATATCCTATCTCTTTTTTTTTTCTTTCTCTTCATTTGCTACCTGCACATGTGTCTGTCACTTTGTCGCTTCTCTTATGAGGTATATACGAATTGTTATTCTTAGTAATTTTCCGATTTTTTTCTTCAGAGTTAGAAATTTAGAATTTTCTTATCCTTACATTATTGATCTGTCTCACTAATCGATGGTATCATTGCATGAAGCGAGGTTGTTTATGGTAACAATCTCTTCAGCACAACGTTACTACCTTGAGCACGACTGTAACGACCTTTGGGTATAATGGCTTGACCATGTTGATCCTTAAGGGTGGGGTGAAAGGTCAGTGCGTCATAGCCAAGGGTAATATCGACGTCCACAGATGTTCAGACTGGCTAAACGTATCAGTTCGTGAATTAGAAGATATAGTCACTTGCTGGGCGAGGCGTTAAGGTATGCTAAGCTGAGCTGAAGAAAAGAGAACGGGAACACCCTCAGGAGTATATCCAAGGAAGAAATTCAGGGAATGTAAAACGGGAAATCGAAACTGAAGGAAGTTGAAGTTAACATCTGAGCGAGGTTTTCTTCGCCAGTCTGACGATATAAGGGAACCCGGGCGAACGGTGGGCGGGATCCCGCCTGACCTGACGGGCTGCACCTGCAGCCCTCTTGCCTCCTGTGGTCAGCAACACAAGGAACACTGAACATATTGCAGTCTTTGTGTTGCCAGCCGGTTGGAAGAGCGGGACACATAGATGCTGATGTCCTTACATACGTACACAAAAGGGGATGCGTCCGTGAAAATGAAACGTACTAAACGGAACGTACACAAGGAGGTGTAAATACAGCCTCGCATGTAGAGAGAGTGGGGATTCCCTTGTTAACGCACAAAGAGCGTTAACACATTACCATACGTCCATAGATGTAAGCTGATATATACAGCTACACGTGCAGAGTAGGAGGAGGTGCCTGCCCTGCCTGATGTACATGGGAGGGGTACATTAGTGTTCTGGTTGGTGAGCCACGCCTGTAGGATCGTGTGGTGTCAGCTGCCCATTTTGGGTAGCCAGCGATGGAACGGTGGGAGGAGGGGGAAGGGGTGGGGGGTGGTTGTTGTTGTTGCTCTAGTGTTGTCGGGGTGGGAGAGAGAAGCCGCTAATGGTATGAGGAGAGGCTTGTGGGGGAAGGGCTGGGGGAAGGCACACGACCCCGGGAATAACCAGACGCTTCACATTGTTTCGTAGCAGGTAAGGGTGTGACCCCAGGTTGCGAAACGCTCGTAAGACACTACCAGTGGCGTCCGTTACACTGCGTCGTTTTCTCGTGTCACACTTCGTACATGAGTAACACTTGTGGGAGGAAGCATGGCCAAGTATTTGTCTCGTGTAATGGTACCTCTATCTTAAGGTGTAGATTGTCACTAGATGAATTTTTCAGGCAGCATTTCTGTAAAAATGCGTGGATTTGGCATAGAAATGTGGCCTCTTGAGTTATTGTTCAGTAACACTGTAGTGTAATGAAAAATGATTAATAACATTTTGCCTTTCCCTTTGTCTCGTCTACCAATCGTTCCGACATCTTTCTCTCACTTAATCTTCCTCTCTTCACCCCTTTTTTTAGAATTTTCCTCTTCTGCTGTTCTTCCTCCTTCGGACTAGACCCTCTTCTGTCTGTTTCTGTTTCTTGTTCTTTTTGCTCCCATTACCTCCTTTACTCCTGTTTTATTCACGTCCATGTACAACTTTTTTAATATTTACTTTTCATGATGGCTAATACGTGTCACTTAAAAAGAAACAGGGAATAAGTGGAATGATGAAATTGATATATGAATTGTAATATAGATATTATTGTGCTCCGGCAGAATATGGCTACGCTCTCAGTGGAAAGTCACTTTCGGCAAGGCTGTATCACCGTCTGTGGACGAGAAGGAGCCCAACCTTCTTCAAGTGACTTATCACTCCAAAGGAGTCCATGATTTCCCTGCTCCTGGTTAGATCACAGCCTCGGAGCACTAAGTACCCCATAAAAGGAGTCTTGGTGATGTTTGTGATTGATTAATTGAAATCGTATTTACTTTTATGAACTGGTTATTTCGTTGCTTTTCATTTTGTACGCACTGAGCCTCGCCACTGGCCATTGTGTGTGTGCATGATGTGGTCGAGGGAGTGTGGTGTGGCGTGTGGTGCTGCAACACCCACCACCCTCTTCGCCGACTCGACTCGCCTTACTTGTGCCCTCATCACCGTGGGTTCCGGTCAGCCTTGAGGTACCGCAACCCCAGGGAGGAGAAGAGGCGGTCAGGGGGAGGGAGGTGAGTGGAGGGGTGGAGTGGGAGGAGAGGGTGAAAGGTCGAAGAGGGGGAGGGGAGGGGGGGGGGAAGCAGTTGATCGTGACCTGCCTCTCCCCCGCCACGCACTCACAACATTCATGGCTTCTCTCTCTCTTTCTCCCCCTCCTACCCCGTCACCCTCCCCCCTCCTCTTCGTCTATCTCCCCACCCTTCTCCTCTCCTCCCCCTCCTCAACCTCCCTCCCTGACCTTTCCTTTCCTTTAACCCCCAACATTACTTCTCGGTCTCCCTTTCCCTAACCTTAGTTCACTCCACGTCACCCCTCCACATTCCTCCTTTCACCCCTTCGTTTTTGCTCATTCTCTCTCTCTCTCTCTCTCTCTCTCTCTCTCTCTCTCTCTCTCTCTCTCTTCCTCCTATTCTTTCTCCTGTCGCCCCTTCTCATTGTTAAAGACCATTTCGAAAAGACGAAACTGAACAAGGGAGAGAGAGAGAGAGAGAGAGGTGGGTGGGTGGGTGGGTGTGGAACATGAAGCTTCTGTCATGAATGCTAAGCGTGGCCGACCCAGGTGACCGCGGAAAGAAAACGGGACAGTGGTTAAGAAGTGAGGCGGGTCGGCCTTTGTTGGTCTTGTGCGGGTCGCGTTTCTGGCGATAATCAGGACGGAAACCGAGGCCTACGTCGCATGTCTTTGTGGGCCTGGCTGGGGCTGGCTGTCAGGTAGGGACCTGTTACCTTAAACTGACCTTTTGATTATTTATGCATGTCTAGTTTTTCCTCCTGTTAAACATATCCTTGAAATCGGTCGCTGGGCTGAAAGATATGATGGAGGAGGCACGGATTAATATTGGTGATAATGTGTCAGTAGAGATATCACTGAGCACAGCGGTGGGCATCAGAGATGGTTGTGGTGGTCAGCGATTGAATCATCATTCTTATCCCCAACTGTTGTCCTTATTTGGCCAGACACTGAGGCGGGAGGGAGGATAGGCGGGCGGGTGGGTGTATGTAGCTGAGGCTTGTCACATACACGTCTTGGCCACACCCCGCGCCCCGCAGCCTTGTCCGAGTTCTTGCAGCGCGCTATTGTTGACACCCGCTCCTCCTCCGCTTCTGGCCTGACTCCTCCACACAGCCCCCCCCCCCTCTCTCTCTCTCTCTCTCTCTCTCTCTCTCTAGAAGGTGCTGAAAAGCTGCACAGGTAATAACAGCTCCCATAGGTTTTTCATTTACCACAGATGATGACCTTTTTTCTCGTTGAAGGCTCCAGTCGTAGACGAAAGTTTGATCGAGACCAGCTGGGCCTTGAACTAAACACACGCACAAAAAAAAAAAAAAAAAACGTGTACCGAGGAGATTGACAAGGATGGAGAAAAGTTTTGAATGAATTGGATAACTATTCCTTTACAGAAAGAGGGCAGATCCTAGATGGTAGGAAAGGATTTGAGAGGGTAAAGAGGGAGAAAGCTTCGTGGTGAAGGGAAAGATACAGATATCAACGTACTTCACGGGTGTTGATGGCACCTACCTGTTTTCACAGGTATTAAGAGCTACCACAGGTGTCGACAGGCCTCCACAGGTGCTGACAGAGCCCACAGATATCGAAAAGCCTCCACATGTGCTGACAGAGCTCACAGATAAACATATAGGGCATTGCCATTTTCTCCTTGTTCTATAAACTCCACATAACCCTGAAAGCTGGCAGTGTTGTATAGGTATCGGAATTAATATTGCTGTGGGCAGATATTTCTTATGTACAGGGATTTGATTTCCTCAGTGTGGAGTACTATTCACATGACAAGGGTGGTTGTTCGTCTACCTATTACCCAAATGCCTTCCGTCTCATCAGTTCTCTAGGCATCATCTCTCCTCAGCCATCCCCTTTTTGTTTGTCATGAGCCCACAAAGTTGCAGCTGTCTCCCTGTTCTTAAGGCGTCGTGTTGACCACTGCTCTCGTGGGCCTTCTCCGAGAGCTTGGATTGGCAGCATGCGTCTAACTGCTGCCTCCTTTAGTTTCTATGGGGAAGCCGGGCACACGAGGATTGACCGTTAAGATGCCTCCTTCTGCCCTCCAACAGCAAAGTTCTCTTCATTCTTTTCGTCTCCCTCTCTTCCTTTTACCTTTTTCACGTTTGAGAGTCAGGTCTGTCAGCTCCCGAGGAACTCTGATTATTTTCTACGTTCTTTCTCTCAAGCTCTCTCGTATTTTCATCCTAGGTAGCCACTAATGGGGCTTGATATTGTCCGTGCTATGTCAGTCACCGGAAAAGAAATGATGACACATCCCATATGTGGTGACAGCTGCCGCACGTGGTGACAGCTGCCGCAGGTAGTGACAGCTGCCATAAATGCCTCGCGTCCCACAGATGGTGACGGCTGCCACAACTTTAATGAGCCCCTGCGACCTGGAAGCCCAATCTCACCACCATTTGTATTAGATGATTGTGAAGACATGTTTAACCTGCGTGCCTTAGGTAAGGGTTTTGACCCTGAGATGGTGTTTTCTGTTGACAGACAGATTTTAAGTTTAAGGCAGATGAATTGAATATGTGATTGCCTATTTGTAGTGTATGGGGAACGAGTTTTACACTCGTGGGTTCCCATCACTTGAACCATCTTTGTCATACAACTTTTTTATCCTAATAATACTGTCTGCAAGAATTGTATTCTCCTTCAGTGTATTTCATTCATCCAAAACTTTTATACTATACAAGGATAATGTATGTCCATTTTAACAAGCTCCTTGAATTTCTTATTATATCTTCTGGTTGTTCTTTCCCTACATCTTTCGTAGAACTGTTCGCTATCTACATCATCAGTCTGGCTCAAAAAAGTTAAAGGTTGTGTCAGGTCACCTCTCACCTCACTCTTTTTTCTTCCATGGTGGGTGAATTTAAAAGTCTCCTACCTTTCTCTGTAATTTAGCTCTCTAGTACCAACTCTGTTGCCATTCTGTGGACTTTTCCCCACTAGCACTACGTGCGTCTTTGTGTGGTGACCATACTTGAGAAGCATATTCCAGGTTTGGCCATATGTGGGACGTGTGTGTGTGTGTGTGTGTTTGTATTTGTGTGTGTGTGTGTGTGTGTGTGTTTGTGCGTGTGTGTGTGTGTGTGTGCGTGTGTGTGTGTGTGTGCGTGTGTGTGTGTGTGTGTGTGTGTGTGTGTGTGTGTGTGTGTGGAGGATCTGATTAAATTCTGCGGTGAGTGAAAGAGAATCCGAGGCGATGTGGTGGTTGATCCAGGGAAGGAGAGAAAGAAGAGAATTGGATGATCAAGGGAAATGCGATGGTTAGTGGATTAAATCCGGATTTATTATGCCGCAGAAGGGATGCAATTCCACGATCGCTTTTGCAAAGATGGAGAATTAAGATAACTGAAAACCAGTGTGGCATGAGATTAAGATATCACGAGAGAGAAGAGATATGAGAGATATTGGTTCCTCGTTTTATTCAGAGGAGACAACTAATGGCCATTTCGGAAAGTGGAGAAATTTGGTGATTATTTTTCCCCTGAGGGGAAGAAAAAGGATCTGATGACTAAGCTGGAGAGAGAGAGAGAGAGAGGAAGACGTCATATTCCTTGTCTCTCCCTTAACTTTATCGCGCGTTCCTCGCTATTCCATGTTTTATATTCGGGTTCTTTGCTTGGTTCTCCATCATCATCATCCCCCCCCCCCGACTCCCCCTCGGTTGACTTGCTCCCGAACTACCGAACTGGCCGGTCGGCTTCATTCTTGAGGCGTTCCCTCACGTCCGTAACTTTCGCGCGGTTCCTTCCCGTTCGGAGCTTAAATTGTATTCCTCCTCTCTTGAAAAATGTTTTCCTTCGCCTCCTCCTACTCCTCCCCTTCCCAAACTTTTCTTTCTTCCTTCTTCTCCTTCGGGTTGCCGGCCATGTTAAAACTTGCTTGAAAATGTCTCAGTGTTTTAGGATTGCCGTGGAATTCCCCACTGCTGTGCAGACACCACGTATAAATCTCTCTCTGTCTCTCTCGCCGCCGCGGCTTCAGTCGGAGTGGTGAAGCAGATGTTCCGAAGCCCCAGCTGTTTCCTGTAAATCTCGCATCAACTCTTTGATCACATGAGGGGGTCGCGTGTGGTCGCCCCCCGGCCCCCCCTCCCTCCTCCTCTCCCATCCGATACAAACTCGTCCTCCTCCTCGTCCACTGCATTGTTGTCGGCAAAGGAACACCGCCGCTCCGAGTGTGATTCTCTCCAGTCTGCTGCGTGGCCGCAGGATGGCCGTTCTGTTTCTGTTTCTTTTAACAAATGGTTTTGTTGTATCGGTTTATGAAGACTCCATTTCTTTTCCGGGGCCTCATTCGCCGTCAGCTTGTTTCTTTTTCGAGTCATTCCAAGGCTAAGCTGCTTGCAGTAGCCGGGAAATGAGCACTCCTTTGGAGAGAGAAGTTCTCTGACGAGATCGTACTCCCAGTGATACAACCGCGCTAAAGGTAACTGTTTTACTCGCGTTATAATCTCGAGCAGGCGAAATCCGGTGACACACACACACACACACACACACACACACACATATATATATATATATATATATATATATATATATATATATAT
>JAYMFT010279688.1:0-10508 GCA_038088735.1 Panulirus argus | reverse complement strand
TGGAACTCTCTACCTTCTCATGTCTTTCCCAATAACTATGACCTGGCTCATTTCAGGAGACATGTTTTTCACTTTCTCAAAAATTCGTAAATACTTTCCCTGTCTGTTTTTCCCCCTTATCTCAAATCTCTCTATATTTCAATTAGGGCCCGGCCTTGATGTGGACTTTTGTCCTTGACTGGAGCCTTCAATATAAAAAAGAAAAAAAAAATACTCCAATTCTAAATTATTCGCAACAAGCTTTAACTCATAAGCTGATAAGGATTTAATATCACTTGGAGATGGTTCAGATCGACCTTCGAAAGTTAGTATTAGATTTCTAGGTAGAACGTGTTTGCGAACACACACACACACACACACACACACACACACACACACATATTAATGAGGATGGGGAAAGTGATACATGGTCTCGATATTATTTTAAAATAAGCTGCAGGATTCTGTGTGTGAGGACCTGGGTGTCGACATAGTCCCTAAGCCTGTTGCCTGAGTCCCACTTCGGACTTCGGAAAATAGTTAAGACCGGCAAGACATTGGAATTTCATACAAGTCCATGGGTAATGAAATATCCAGCAAGCTGGTTCACACCACACACGAGGCCAAAGCTGACATATGCTTCTCAAGTTTAGTCGCCGCACCTAAAGAAGCCAAGAGCTACTGAGAAGGTTCAGAGGAAAGCAACAAAGATGGTAGTAAGATTAAGAGAGCCAAGTTACAAGGAAAGGCTAGAGGCCTTAAATTTGCCTACCTGAGAAGAAATAAGGGTGAGGGGTGACCTGGTCACAACCCAAGAGTTTTTAAACAAGCTGATGACGATGACAGCGAGTAGATCTTCGAGAGATGTAGAGATAGATCAACCAGAGAACATGACAGGAGACTGAACAAGAAACTTATTTAAAACAATTTGAGTCATTACAATTGTAATATAAAAGGGTGAAAGATTGGCAGTGAATGAATGAAAACAATTAATTGCAGACAGTATGCAGATGTATGGTGGGAGAGAAAGTTCTAGAGATGAGGCCCAATGAGAGTAAAATTTCCTCCCTGTACAGTACAAATAGTTAATTACACGTGTCGATGCTGGTATGCAACTTAATTACCTATTTGTACTGTACTGTACGAGTTCTACACTCGTGAATCCCCATCTCTTGAACTTTCTCTACTATCATACAACTTTGCCTATGCTGTCTGCATTTCCATTCTCAGAAGTCCGTTTATTCCATTCATTCACTACTCTCATGTACTATAGAAGTACTTCTTTACATCCCTTTTAAACAAGTTTCTCACATCATTTCATGCGTTAGTCTCTGCTTGTTCTATCCTCCTCTCTTTTTCGAATAAATGATCAATATCTTTATCTTCAAGCTTATTTGAAATGGTTGTGATCAGGTCACTCCTCATTCTTATGTCTTCCAAGAAGGGTAAACCTAAAGCGTGTAACCTCTCTTTGTAACTCAGCTCTCAAAATTTTCGCGCCATCTTTGTTGCCCTCGTCTGGACCTTCTCTATTACTTCTTTGTGCTTCTTTAAGTGCAACTAACAAACCTGAGAAGCTGATTCTATCTTTGGCTTTATGTAAGACGTGAACAGCTTGCTAAATATATCTTCATCCATGTACCTGAAAGCATTTCCATTATTTGCCAACAGAAAGTTTGTCTTCCCTACCATTCTCATAAGACGACACTCAACTGACAGGTTAGGGACTACAATGCATTTGCTGTGATTCAATTTCATCATTCAGGAACCAAAACAACTTTGGAGTTTGTATAGGTACCCTTGTAAGTCGATACTCTCCTCCTCGATTTTCACTTCTCTCATGACCTTGGCATCATCCATAAGCATACTTATTTCAGTAGGAGGCCAATTCTTATTACAAGTCATCCACGTGGATCAAGAGTAGCAACGGTCTCAGAACAGAACCCAACGGCACGCCATTGATGGCATCAGCCCATTTTGAGAAGGATGGTCTGACATGCGTCCTTTGTTTCCTGCCCCTCAGATAATCCTTTATTCGTCTAAGGAGTTTCCCCCTCTCAGTCTTCCACCACAATGCCCTTAGTTCTTGGCGACGGAACTCTACTTCTCAATTCGTGCTACCATAAAAACTTTTGGGTACTACGTAGCTTCGATCATTATATCTCCTCCTTAAGTCTTGTCTCATCTCTGCTCTTATCATATCTTCACTAACCACATAAACAAACTGAGTAGCTGAAAGCAGTACCATAGATACGCTTGAACAAAGACGATGTATATATCGGTTCAAATCCACGACTGACGTTATTTACGTCTCTTTAGTTATGTGAAAAGTCTACTAGATTTTTTCTTCGAAAACTCCGTGTCTTTCTATTACTACCACACTAATCCCCGAGTTTCTGTTCTGTATTACGATCACAAACAGCCACGTTAGAACCCAACAGTGTGTTGTTATTCTAATTTCCTCTGTACTTGTATGATCATGTTTCCTAACATTAATGTGTCACATATGATATTCTCAATATCCGTGCTGCTATGTGTATAACGATAAAACCTAGTTAAAAGTGGTGTGTCAGTTTCTCTGATTCTGGTGTGTTCATTCACTTGCTGGCATAGGAATTTCTCCCGTATACACTATAGGAACTTGTCTCTCCATGACTTAGTCCATAAGAATCCAGATTCTCTTTGTCTATCTTCTTATAATAGAAATCTTCCATCATTAGCGCTTAACTATCATTGAAAAGTAAATGTTTTATTGTTTAATGAACCACCCTGATTGTTTCATGTACCATCCGATTGTTCATTGACCATCCTGATTGTTTCTTCATCATTAATAGTGTGAATTTTTTCTAGTTCCTTAAAATTCTCTGGTAAGTTATAGGAATTATCAACACCACTTTGCACATCTTTCCTGTCATTACTTCACCCATTATTTACTATCTGAACAGGTCTTCTTCCTTTATTTCCTGAAACTTAAGGATGCCTTTTATCAAGAGGGCAAGTTCTCATCCCCCATCGTTTTCTCAATCCCTCCTTGTTGTAATATACCTCTCTGCACAGAGCAGGCGTGATCTCTCTGTAGGAAAGCTTCCTCTCCATAACCCCATTATGTTCACTTACCTTCATACGAACTCCGGCACCTTACCATTTTCTTTTAATCCATCTGCATTTGTTTTCAGTTTACTTTCATCATTCAATGTTCCAGACAACCCTACGTCACAGTTCTGTCCTCTTGCCTCATTTGATTTCCATTCTTTTTTTCTTTTGTCTCCTGGTTCTCTCTCTCTCTCTCTCTCTCTCTCTCTCTCTCTCTCTCTCTCTCTCATCTCTGCTGATGATGACCCACCAAACTCTTCTCTGTTTCCTGTGTCTTTGCCTGCCTAAGTATCTCCTGGCTACATGACTGCAATGCCAACGCAATCATTACTGATCGTTCCCTTATGCTGCGACTATATCCACAACCTTTTTATTTATTCATTCATTTATCTATTACTTCTCGCATCACGAACATTGCGCCTGGTACTGGTAAAGGTACTTGGAGTCGTTTTATCAACATCTCTTCCTTCTTCACCCTTATCTCCTTATCTAGAATATGGTCTTCTTCCAGTCCAAAAATGATATGAGGTTGACGTCTATCAACTTCCTGCTTCACGTATCTTTCTAAGGTCTGTGCCACCCACTTGTCCGGTGCCACCCACTTGCCGGGTACCACCCATATGTCTGGTGCCACCCACTCAGATGTCTGTCAGTGTGACCATCCTACGCGGTGGTATTAATACGGTGACCTCCTTCCAGGTTATTGTGTTTATGTGACCCCCTCTCTGTGATGGTGTTAGCGTCAAGTCCTACCCAGTGGTGGTATTAACGTGACCCTTAACCTCTGTTAGTGTAACCACATCCGTCGGCGGTGGTGTTCGTGTGACCTTTCTCCCGCGGCAGAGTTAGTGTGACTACTCCCTGCGGCGTTGGTGTGACCAAGACCGTGCTGTTGATGTTAGTGTGACCCCCTGCCCCTCACTCCGTTTTCTACTGCCCGTGGTGAGTCACCGAGGCCCCCGCGTGCTGCTGGGCCGGGTCCAGCGTCATTCCCACGGCTTCGGTTATTAATACTCCCAACTGCTGGAGTGTTGTGACGCGCGCCGGAATCCTGTTTAAAACTGTGCAGAGAGGCTCTTAATTCCTGCACAGAGGATTATGTTTTTCAGGAGATGAGGACGTGGGGACTCATGAGAACGTGGGAACTAACGGGGAGATGGGGTTCTCATGGGGATGTGATCGTTCTCACACAGATGATGTTAAAGCAGTTCCGTGGCGCACTCGCAAGGTCGTATCATAAACAAACACCATATATGAACATGGTGCGCACCCTACTAAACTCCAACCCAGGCTTAGTATGTCAGACGCGAGCCCGCCCTGGGTTAATCTTCTGGTAAAATGAGTCAAGCGTACGTCCTGGTAAAGAAAAACTAGGAAATCTCCCTCCGCACCATCATACAGCCTCATGCTCACTACGGACGTGAGTCACCATCAGAATCATCTTCACTACATCCTCGATGAACCTGAATTAACTTTATCCGTAACATCTTCGCTACATCCTCTACAGATACGTCTCCACTCATCACTCCAACTCGACTTGGAACATGACTCATCAGTACCTACTCTATATTCACTACCTACTACATCTTGACTACACCACAGTCGTTGACTGATGTCTGATTTATCTATCCTTTATTTCAACAATAACAGATTCGCTCGATTTCACGTTTGGGCAGTGTTTGTCTATGGTCGGCCCGTCTCTAGCTTCCCGCTGCTATATCACAGCATTTTCCATCTTATTACTCACTCTAACAATAATCAAATGTTTGATCACTTACTAGTATATCTTCAGTACATATTGAGCACTAAAATAATAATATGTATTATCATCATACATCTACTGTACACCACAGGAAAACTGGATAACTAATCTCGAAGTGCACTGTAATGTCATTAGTCATGACACTATAGTTTCATTACTGTGCATTTTATCTTCAGTACGAATTGAAACTTTCATCATTGCAATAACCTTAGGACATGCTTCATCCCACAAATCATATCTCCACTGCGTGCTAAATCTTCACTTTTGAAATATCTCATTACATTTTTCATGCATCTGCGGTATTCTGGGTAACGTTAATGATAATATATTATGACCTCACACGCAAAGGTTAAAAAGAAGGACCTCTAAGGAGTGAGAATGTCTGACCTGACCAGTAAGGGGTCAAGTCAAACGTCAGTAGATATGGGTGTTCACTTCCTATGGAGGTGAACACCCCTCATCATCGAACTAAACACTCGACACCACACATTTCTCTATCAAGGAATATAGTATAAACTGAAACTGAAACTGAACTGAAACCACAGGTCTTTGACCTGACCTGTCAAAGGTCCTGATACATAGCGAAGATGCGTTTGACAGTACCCGTAAGGGTCAGATCTATCACGAAGTAGTAGTAGTAGTAGTAGTAGCAAACGTAGAGTAATAGTGCTAGGAGCAGTGGTAGTAGAAACATAAATAGTAGCAACAGTAGTATTAGCGGTATAGTAGTACACGTACAAGCAGTATTAGTAGTATAGTAGAGCAAGTACAGTAGTAGTAGTAGTATAATAGCAGCAGTACAACAGTCGTAATGGAAGTAGTAGCAGTAGTGCTAGTAGAGCAGCAATAGTATAGTAGTCGTAATAGTGTGGTAGTAGCATTTGCACTTTACTCTTATATCAAAAAATACAAGCAAATTGTTGGTGTGCGCTGCGTAGGATGAGGTCGGTCCACACGACCGCCTTTTCATTTCCTTTCCGCTCAACACTGACGGAGTGGAAAAAAAAAGTTTAACAGGGAAGATCAAACTGAAAGACAGAGGACAGTTGTACTGGGTGCAGGTGTTTAAAATGTGGTTTGTTGGGGACGTGTGTACATTTGGTGCCTTATGTATGCATCCCGACATACTAGCTGAGGCGGGAGAGAGTGTGTGAAGTTATGAACTGTGCGTGCCGATGGCTGGTAAGGGGATGACTGCTGTAGTAGGGGAACTTCTCTCACGCGTTCCCCATAACACATGTACAGAAATCACGAACAGTAATTACGTACAGTATTTATAAGTTCTCGATCTTCGCTTTTCAAAGTCATCCTCTGCTTCACCATAACAGCTCTTTTTCTGAAGGTTTTAACCCTGGTTTTCATCATGCATGATGAGGCATACGGCTGACGCTAGATCGCAATGACATGTGCAACCCAGCACGCACGTCGCATGCAGATACGTATGCCTTTCCTGCCACCCACTGATTCAGTCACATCACATTATATGGGAGGTTTACCTAAATTATCCGGTTTTTCTTATTCCTTCACCCATGGGGCCGCACGGCTTAGGACTCTGTTTCATACGTGTTAGCCCAACTTAAATTTCCGAGCCAAGGATCAACTGAATAATACTGGCGGTTCATCGGTTTTGTTGATATGTCGTACAGTCTTATCCTAACTGTCATTCTTTTATAACAACAACAATAATAACATTATTAATAATAATAATAATAATAATAAAAATAATAACAATAATAATAGTAATAATAATAATAATAATAATAATAATAATAATATTAATAAATATCATTATCATTATAATCATCGAATCAGTTGATATTTAACTGTCATATTAATCATACTGGTATTCATCGACAGTAAGAGGGAGAGGTGTTCCAGATCGGGGCGCAACGCTAGTGATACGTCTCTAGTGGGGAGATAACCGTGGGTGAAGGTCAGTAGAGAGACTGAGCCTTCCTCCCTCATGAGCCTGCCCCACTAGTCCCACTGACGACGACGAAACGAACTAAATTTTCGTATCATTCATGGTCGAGAAGAACGTAGAAATATGTCTACTCAGACATCAAAAGCAGTTGGATAGTAGTAGTTTTCCCTAAAACGCACAAACAAAAAAAATGAGAACACATGATGAATAATGGGAAATATTTCGACCTTGTTAGTTTTGGGTGGAATGGCGCGTGAGTCATGGCGAGATCAGAGTACCAGCCAGACATAGCGAAGCCTTAACGTGACCCTAGAGAGAAACACAGACGTCTGGTATCGACTGTGTAGGATTACCCATGTCTGGCAGGTGAAGTGTCAGAAAATGAAAGCTAGGGATTATCATGTTAGTTATGGAAAAAAAAAAACGAAACAAGGCAAAACATTGCAAATATTAACGTTCGCAAGAGAATATGTCTCGTCCACACTCCAACCACTCACTGTTTGTGTATGGCTTTTGTGAAAATCATATCTCAGGTGATTTTCATCAAAAATGGCGGAAATAAAATGGATTGCTAGCTTTTTTGTTTTTCACGGGTATGGAAAGCGAAAAATGATTACCACAAATTCATCAGCATTATGTGGAAAGGGTATATGAAAAGTAATCTTTGTGCTCATGAACACCGGCCGAAATTTGATCAACTAATGGCATATATATATATATATATATATATATATATATATATATATATATATATATATATGCAATACCCCACCCCTGTGTGGGAAGAGTGGCTGGCGCTATCAATCATGTGGGAATCACCAAATGTCACCTACGTGTGTAACGCAAGTTTTAATGTTGTGTTGCCAACTGGGGGAGCCCTTCTGCCATCACCATTGAAACTCCATATCACTACCACGCTAGATATTTGTAATATAAGATATTCATCGTAAGAAACCTGGGAAATTTTCTTTACGCACTGGTGAACCAAGAATTCCCAACTCCCACCAGATTAAAGTACTAAATTTAATGTTGGGAGTGTGAGGCTGGTGTAGCCGGGCATAATTTCCATCATCAAATGAATACTTACTTTTTTCTTTTAAAATACTCTGCAACAACGACCCGAATTTTTTTAGGGGGAAATCCGATATCCCAACGGAAGAGAAGTGTTCACAGAATTTGTAAAAGCATCTCGAAAGAGTGAATCTCCCTCCACCCACATTAAGACGGAGGAAACGGCATTAGTAAAGTTTTGTGTTTTGATACGGAAATGAACTAAGAATTCTGTACACTTTCTTAATCATATCAAGTATTGGTGGTGCTAAGTACGACTGCTGAACTTTACCAGCAATAATGGTGCTGATATAACCACTGGAACTTTACCAGCACTGAGACGAGAAGCAAACATTCCGTGATGGCTCCCCAACAGCCTAGCCGAATGCTGCTCTTCAGTCGCCTTTCACCATAATGACAATTCAGTAACACAAGCCTTAGTAATGGCTTCTCAATAGCCTTACCCCAGTGATAGGTCTTCAGTAACCTAAACCCAATGATGGTCTGTCACTATTCTAGCCCCAATAATGGTTCCTCAGCAGCCTAATCGAAATGCTGGCTGTTTAATAGTATTAGCCCCAGTAGTGACTGAAATCGCTGTCCTAACAACGGCTTCTCTCCCAGAACTCACCGGGGGTTTTCAAGTATGTCATTTCACCACAAGGTTTCGTCCCACCACATAATAATATGGTCATCAAAATTTAATGTCACCTTCATGTTCAATTAGTTCTATCGTGTTCACATCCTATCCATGAACAAAATTTTCACTTTCTTCTTCCTGTGTGGATTAATTTTAATGGAATATTACAAATATTTCTCAGGGTAAACCAAGAGAAAATGGTATGACAATGAAATATATCATATGATATTATATCATTCTCACTAGAATCATGAATATCAATTTTTGTATATGGTTAGTCCCCTGAGCATCTTAAGCTAACCTTTAACCGCTAAAGAATGGCCAAAAATGGTCATATCACAAAGTTGATTACCTAACACTCACACTCGCTTCGATACCACTCACTGTGTCTAACGTATACGAACTAAACTATTTACCGGCACCGATCTAACTTCAATCGACTCGCGTAGGCGGAGCGTCTTAGTGCCTTACGTGACCGCACCGTGACTGGTCGCTAGATGACTGAAACTCATGCAACTGTCATACTGTCTACGGTAAGAGCGAGTGTGTGTCAGGAGGCTGGATGGCTGGACCATGCTTGGCGCTGAATACTTATAGTTTTAAGTTCAACTCTTACCAGTGCTGGAATATTATTCGGCTTACGTTTATATCGGGCGAAGGTTTTGTTTTTTCTTCAAAGTGCGGTCAACATCGCCATGTTTCCTGTCAACCAAACCTACCGTGCTGGAGCACGTGTACATGTGGTTCTCTTTATGTGCTTAAAAAGGTCATGAAGTTGATATTGCACTGGACTGTGCTAATGCTTGTGAGTGTATGGAGGGACACCTTCAAACTTCTGAATTAGAGATAATGTTCATTATTATGGCTAGCCAAAAATGGAGAGGCATCCATACGTCCGTTCGCCTGTGCATTGCCTTTCAGTCCACGATCTCAGCGAAGTTGGTATTTGTCAGTTTTCCTATGGGGGGAATAGGCATTCCAGCCAGGTTCTGTAGGCTTTCCACTGGTTGGGTGGTTAGTTGGGTTTCATCAATTGCAAGGGTCATTAATTAAGGCCATCAACGTTAACACGATAATATCCAAGAGAAGTCGAAGATAAAGGAAGAGGAAGGAGTGCTGCGTCTTACACCAACCACCACAAATACTACCCCTTTCCCCCCACTACCGTCAGTATTGCCACACTCGTCGCCACCAACAACCCTCTCCGCAAGTCTACCGCAACATTTCCTTTACCACAGCTACCACTTCTTATATCACTACCAATGCCACCATTACCACCACCACTACTCCCACTATCAAGAGTCGTTCCTACCAACTGGGATAAACCACCGGATCTGTTCACAATGTTCGTGTTTTAGGGATTTTCATTTTCTGTTCAATATGTTCTCCTTTGCATAAATATACCAAGAACGTAAGATCATTTGCATATACAGATATGCAGATGTGACGTGTACATCAAGAAATGTGGTGTTTACCTCAACATCTGTTACTGGAATAACTGAAATAGTTAGGTAGGCAGAATGATAAGGTGGTGTCGCCTTCCTACTTCAGATAACATGATGATAAGTGTGCTGATGTAAGTCGTTCGCTCTCACTCTTCCTTATCTGGGAGACACATCTTGTAGACCCCTCTGAACTAGGAACGAAAGCAGTTTCCTTCACACACACACACACACATACAGCCTCACGTTGGATACCTGTGACGCTAAATCTTGTTCACGTATAGTAATGGTATCCCGGCCACCGTCAAGTTTTGGGTACGGGTTCATAGTATTCGAAACATAACCAATACATTTTTATTTCAAAATCCTGGTTGCGGCAGTCGGTTCAGTCAACCCAGCTGTTCATGCACCTCTTGGGGGTCGATAAAATGGGTACCTGGCTCAGGCTAGGACTGATATATATATATATATATATATATATATATATATATATATATATATATATATATATATCGTACAAGGCGACAAAAAGGGGTGGGAGCGGGGGCCTGGAAACCCTCCCCTTCTTGTATTTCAATTTCTAAAAGGGGAAACAGAAGGAGTCTGGCGGGGAGTGCT
>JAYMFT010279677.1:0-10508 GCA_038088735.1 Panulirus argus | reverse complement strand
GGGGGGGGGGGGGGGGGGGGGGGGGGGGGGGGGGGGGGGGGGGGGGGGGGGGGGGGGGGGGGGGGGGGGGGAAAGTCCCATGTTGCTAGTTAGGCGCTAACTGGCCTGATCCGGTTCCCTGTGGGGCATCTGGGGCTTGGATGAGGCACCGAATTTGGCAGTAATTTAGAGAACCTTTTATCATAGCCTGGCAGGGCCAATTATTTGTGGCTTTGTATCGGCGGAACCATGAAGTGTTCCGGTCTTTTTGAATAATGTAGGGACACGAGGTTATTCAGTCATTCACTGCCAATATTACCGTTTTACGTTTTTTATACACGGAGTGATTTAACTCACTTACTATCATCAGAAAAGGCCGATGCACTGTCCATTTTTGTTGTTTCGGTAGGAAAAGAGCGGCTAAATTGTTTATGGTAAAATATCGCACATAATATTTCAATTTAATAACCACTACGGGGGAAGTTGCTGTGACACCCGGCCCCGTAATAGCGACGCACACAATACGCGATGCGCTCATTACCTCTACGATGATGCCTCCGGAATTTGGGCTGCTACAGGTTGGTGGTGGTGGTTGGGGGTGGGGAATTTAGCGGCGCCCCCCCCTCCCCCCCTCTGCATAATCGTAAATAACAACAAAGATCGCGGGGAATAATGGGAGGTAGGGGGAAGGTTTCCGCCGCCCATGCCTCCCCTTCCCCTTAAGAGCAGGGCACACAAGGTGTGTATTCTGTCACATATTGCCTCTGGCCACGCTATAAACACCCTCCATTGTTCCTCTACCCTCCACCTGCACCCCTCTCCTCTCTTCCCTCCACCCCCTGTACCCCTCCCTCCCCGCCCCCTCCACCTGCACCTCTCTCAATACCTCAATATTTTAAGGATATCTGTTATCAGCAAAGATGGCCGCTTCAAAAAGTGATGTTGAAACCTCCCTGTGCCGTGGTGGGTCCAGCCCTGGTGCGGCAACCTGTACACGGAGTAGGGAACTTTTCCCTTTCACACTTTCATACAAAAATTTCCCACGGTAGTATGTTTCCTCCATACTACATGATGCCTCTCTCCATTTTTTCTCTCCTGCTGCCGGTTGTTGAGCCGGAGGGAAAGGTGGGTGGGGGGGAGTGCCTTCTGCTTTACTATTCTGCTTCTGATACTTTTAAATCAAAATGCACATAACTTTCCCATGGAACAAGATCCTGTTGTCTGTACTTCTCAAGTCCTCACATGCACTCCACCCACACCCCTCCGTACCCTCCACTACACTCCACCTGCCCTCAACCACGACCCCTCCACTCCCTCCACGTCCCCCCTTCCAAGACAAACCTTTACAAAGACCTACATACGCACAGCTTAACCAAGCTGTGACTGTGAGACCTCAAATACATCAGGCAAAGCAGGAACGTCACTACCTCCTTCCTTCGTTAGTTCTTTCGGCAAACGTTTCCATTTCATTTTGTATCTCCTCCTGTGCCCCTCCAATCCACACCCCCCCCCCCAGAGTTGCCCTACGACCCTTGGGGATGGATGATGGAGTGGCCCTGACCTGATCGTTAAGGGCTGGGTCAGAGGCTAAGGCCATCATACCCAGAGTTCGCAGGGGCGTACTCAAGGGTCGTTCTGTTTCTGAAGGGTCGTATAGTCATGCTTAAAAGGTCGTATAAACGTGCTTAAGGGTCGTAAGCACGTGCCCAAGGGGTCGTGTCGTCACGGTGAAGGACTTGAATACGTTGACGTTAGATTATAACGCACAACGTAAATCTGAATGGCAATGGGTCATCAGGTCATCATGTTAACGAGCCGTTACTTCTCACTTCAGCATTGAATAACGACAGTTCCTTAGTGGGTTATTTGTTTGTAAAGTCTAGTGATGGAAGAGGGGAGTAGGGGTGATGAGTAGAGATTGGGGAGCGAAGACTGAGGGGTGAAGATGGAAGTGAATGAAAGGTAAAGAACAGGATGGGAGAGGCAGTGGAAGAGGTGAGCTGTGGGGTAAGGAATGGGATGGGAGAGGGCACTGGGAGAGGCAGTGGAAGAGGTGAGCAGTGGGGTGAGAGGAAAAAGTGAAGGTTTGGAGGGGGAGGAGAGGGGAGGGGTGATGGAGTGCTTGGGTGGGTAGGGAGCGCAGGGAGGGGGTAAGGGGTGGGGTGGGTAGTGGGGGGGGTAATTAAAGCGTCATTAGGCCAGCTGGCAGAGTGGGTCAGTGGGGAGGTCTGGGAGCTCTGATGTCCCGGCTCCTAGTAACCCCACCCCACCCCCCACACACACCTCCACTCTTATTGTGGCGGTGGTGGTGGTGGTGGAGAGGGGAAGGGCAGCTGGTGGTGGTGGTGGTGGTGCTATCCGCCTTACTCTAACCTATGGGGTAGAAAGAATGTGATATAGGAGGGGGAGAGAGAGAGAGAGAGAGAGAAGTGTGTGTGTGTGCGTGTGCGCCTTTTTCCATAATAACTAATCCACTTTACCAAACAACCGAACCGAATTCCAGGCAGTGCCGACGTACTCCCAATCCATTATCGGATATATCAAATCCATTATCCACTTGCATGCATATTCAATTACTTATTCACTGTTACAGAGGTTGACAGAATGGCCAGTGGAAACAAACGCTGCTCTCTGACACTTCCCTACTAAGCGTTGCTGTGATATACAGTGACACTGGCAACTTGAGGTACTTTAACAGTTTTTATTGTGATATACAGTGGCGAGGCGAGGCACTGTCGCAGTTGTTACTTATATACGGTGGCATCTTGAGGTACTTCCCCCAGTTGTTACTGTGATATACAGTGGCGACTTGAGATACCTTTATACTATCACATAAAGATAGCACTCTATATATATCCATAAGCGCTTCAGGGTAGTGGATGTAGTGAACACGATGCAATCCTGGCAACAATGTTCAAGAGATGGGACCCCATGAATGTACATCCCTTCCCCATACTCTACGAGGAGGTTCTATTAACGGGTAATTATACATTCGACGTAATCAAAACACACTCATCGTGCCTAACCTAGCGAAACATTAACATTCTTTACATCAAGATCATGAAATGTACATAAGATCATGGAGTGTGGGAAGAAAATTAGAACCAGCAAGAAATACAATGAATGAAGAAATTATCACATCGTAAAAATATAACTATAAGGAATGATTCAAACATGTTACAAGCATGATGAAACGTATAGGATACTACTAGTCTATTATCAAATGCAAACTGTACCTTAACTAGCGGCAATAAAGAAATGGTTTCCTTTTTAAACAAACAATCGACTCACTGTTCTTACTATCGCAATTACGTCAAATATTCCATATAAAAAACAGCACTTTTAAGCACCGAGAATGAAAAACTGGATATCGTAAATCATGATTGCCTCGGTGAAATTAGATATTAAGACGAGCTATGTATATCCGAATGGTAAGTTCGAGTGGAAAGCTGCAGTAATTGTCTTCTGCTCAGTCTAGTAATTCATACGATGCCTTCTGTTTTATTATTCTGTTTCCATCATTATTTTACGCCTTAACAGCTGATACCCTTGTCACTGACCAGTAGATCTCCTGTTATTTGCTCTTCCCATGTGCTCTCTGTCTACCTGTCTGTCTGCCCGTGTCTCGAGACTTCGAAATTCTGAAGAAAAAGATGTTATAATAAAAGACCTTGTGAATCTTATGTCTCGAATTAATGGAAAGAAAGTATATTAATTTGCTAGAGAGCCTAATATAGAAGGCAAAATGTACCTATATTGGATTATATCTTAAACCGAACTTTCCTGGAACGATAAAGGGTTGGCTGCTCTTCGTATGCAAATTTCCGGAAGTGCAACGCTGGCTGGCAGGTTTTTCTGGCATCGAATATCTGCTAATTGCTTCATCGATAACGATCAAACTGTGAGACGACTTACTTCATTACGGAAACCACGAGACAAAAACCCTGTAGGAGGGGCTGACGAAGGAGTCTAATTAAAATGTCATCAGGAGATTCTCTCTCCCGCACGATGGATGGGAGGGATCCTCCTGCCGGCGCGCAGGAGGGTGGGAGTGTGGCAGGGCGGGAGTGTGGCAGGGAGGGAGGGTGAGTCACCGTCAGCAGGGGCGGCGGTGGCACGACGGCTTTTGTCGTGGTTACGCTGCTGCTACTGGCGCCTTGGGTTCGATACCCCGGCAGCTGCAGTGCTAAGCCCCTCCAGCGTTGCCAGAAAGTCTCGTTAGTGGCTGTGATAATACTTAGAGAGAACTGCATCCAGACAGTCCGGAGTCTTGGGGTATGATGCGCACGAAGCCATGCGCTCGACTCATCCCTTGCGGCACGAGGGTTGTCGGGGAAGGAAAGAGAATTTAATTGCCCAGCGCCGGGATGAGATTTGAAGACAGTTTTAACAGGCCTCATTACCATCCTAATTCATCGGTGAAGCACTGGTTTATGTGTCTCATAAAGGAGGGAACCCTGCAGGATACTGCAGGAAGGTAAGGGAACGAGTTCATCACTAGGTTTTTTAGCGGGCTACTGCAGAAGGGACGGTGACTTACCTTCTTGATGGTGCCGGTGCTGGTGCCGAGGAAGACGACGGTGTGGGCGGCGGCGGCCGTGGCCTGCACGCCCGTGACCAGGGTGGTGGGCAGGCGCAGGGCCGCCCGACCCACCACCGGGGACGGTCCGGAGATCTTGAGTCCCACCTCACAGAAGTCAGGGATGTTGCCCATGGCGCCCTTCTTGGGACACTTGCCGTTGAGGATGGGGCCCGAGATGTACTCCATATTGCGGTACTGCATGGAGCCGTTGAAGCACATGTGGATGGTCTCGTTAAACTTGGCCTCGATGTCGTACACGGAGTAGACGCACACGGCGGAGGCGGACTCGGGGTTCGCCGTGTGTCCCTTCGGGGGAGCGAATACGCCCACCAGGAGGAGGTCACCCTCGGCCCTGCCCATGCTGGCGGCCAGGTCGCTGCCGGCCTTCACCAGCTTCGCGTCCTGCATCAGGTTGTAGTTGGTGCCGTAGCTTCCGTGGCACTCCAGGGTGATCTCCGTGTACGAGTCGTAGTTGGCGTCGGATATGCAGGACCTGGAAATACGGCTCACGTAGCCGGACTCCTCCTGCCCCGGGAGGTGGGACTTCTTCTGCACCGTCAGGAAATATACATATTTGGTTGCCGTGAAGCCGTACACATACTGAACGAGAAAGTGGTCCCGTAGCTTGACGTCTATACGTAACAGCGACTGCTTGGCGAAGGAGTACTTTGCATATTCCAAGTCGTTGAGGTTTCTCGTTGAGATGGCTGGAACGTCGTGGCGATAGTCGCCGACGGTGGTGAAGGTCGTGCCGACGTAGAGTGCTTGCGACCCCTCCCAGGCGTTGTACCGCTCTGGACCCACGAAGGCAAACGTAGAGGCGTCGGGATGGTTCGCTGCCACCGATTTGGGGATGTAGGTGAGGTGAACCGACAGGTTGCCCAGCCTGTACTTGTCGCACGCCCCTTGCGACACCGAACCGCACGCGATCACGGCGTTCACCGTCGACGCTACGACCAGCAGCTTGTTGTAGTTGTCCGTGAGGACCTTGTGCACATCATCGTCGCACCTCGTGGCGTGGCAGGACGGGGAGTCCAGCCGCGGCCCCGTCACCACTTGGTTCAGCGGGTAGAAGGCGCTGCCGTCCAGCTGGTAGAGGCGGTTCACAGCGCCAAGGTAAACGTCGTCATTGTCTGGGTCGAGCGCCAGGTGGGTGAGGCGCTGGCTGCTGTTGGCAGGCGTGAACTGCGCCACCACCGCCCGGGTCACGTTGAAGGCCACGCTGCCGGCGCTGGAGTCCCACTGCCACGCCTCATCCGAGTCCTCCTTGGCTGGACGTGGCCTCCCGCCCGCCTCCGGCAGTAGGGATCCGCCCAGGACGAGATTCAGTCCGCTGAGCAGCAGGTAGAGGCGGGCGGCACGGAGTGCCAGAGGACAAACCGCTGGTGCCGCTGCCGCTGCTGCTCCTACTGCCGCTGCCATGGCGGCCCACGGCGTCACTCACCGAGAGGGGGCCCGCGCCTCACACGCCCGGCCCATCCTGCAACACAACACAACACACGTGTCAGTACAACACAGTATTACAAGTGGCACAACAACAACAACAAACAAATACATCAGCACTACACAACTGAAATCATCACAAAGTGAAGAAAGAAAAGATAAGAGTCGTGGTTACCCACTTCCCGACCGCATCCGTAATCCTACTGATGTCTAACTGCAAATTAATTCTAGATCGGTGTCATTACTGACCGTTAACCTAGTTTCCACCAACATTATCAACGAGTATGTCCACTCACACCCCGACACTAGGATTACCAACCACTGCCTCCATATTCCCCCCATAACAGCAGGACTACCCACTAACTACACCAGTAGATAAATACCCTCCCTTATCTTGGGTGACGAACTTCCCCAACAACCCAGTTCCCAAAGCCTCCGAGGACATTGTCTCTAGGAGGAGGTGACACAGTCTCGCCAAATACCGTTACCGGGGGCTGCTTGGCAACACGTGCCACGTATGGCATCTCACGGCTTGTATAACTACAACTGCAGTGCACAGTGTATATAGTTATGTATACAGTTTCCCCAGATATATGATGCAAAATAGGATATGAAAGCTTTCTCTGGGAAATTGCCTATTCGTTCTGTAGAGGGAGGGAGTTTTACACTCGTGGGGTTAATTTTGAGTACAACGAAAGACCTTTCAGCACGACGGAAGGAACGTCGTGCACGACGGACGGCACGAGCCTTGGTCATGGGGTCCGAACCTTTGACCCAACGTGCTGGGTGAGACTAGACACACGCCAACATACACGAGGGTCGTTCCAGCGTATACGACCAGGTCGGACAATTTCCGTCAAATGATGTTACTGATCCGCCTCTCACACAAACGAATCTTCTATAAGTATGAAAATCTTTAGAGAAAACCACTAAAAACCAACCGGCCAAATGAAATGGCTTTCTGGTTATGCAGATATATTAACACTGTCTTAGAGAAATCATTCTCTTTCCTCTCCCTGGGTCTGAGTAGGACTCCGTTGGGCAAATATAAATCGCAGAATCATCATGAAATGTAAAAAAAAGACACACACACACATACATACGTAAAAAATCAACTCACTCATAGCGATGACCTCTATGTCAACCTCTATGTCTTGCAGGTCAACCTTCACTTCTGACCTCAAGATTACCTTCCACTACCGACCTCCGGGTCATCCTCCATTACTAGCCTCTCCTGGCTTCACTCGACAGAAGTTTATATATTCACACTGGCTAATGCTCCACCTGTATTATTCAGATGTATTCGACAGCTTCCTATAACGACCGTTTTACTTATTTGGTATTTGGCAGTTCGTTAATAGTGTTACGTTGTAGAAATAATGTGTTACATTCTTTTCATTCGTCAAAGTTAGTTTTAGTCTGGACTTCGGATGAGTCTCGTCCAGCCGTTTTATAAATCGCGCCGTGCTTTCGTGCATTCCGGTAATGTGCAGGGAACCCATGGAAATTTGTTACTGTTCTTCGGCTTGGCTGTGGAACGTCATCACCTGAATAATAACCCAGTTTTTCAACTGTGGTTTTATCAGGAAGCAGAGTTCTCTTTCAACACGTCTGAGCGCATATAAAATTCTTCATAAATAATGTTCTAATACAGGAATTTTTAAAAAGTTATCGTATCGTAGGGAACACATAAGTATTTTCTTTTAGGTTAGGAACAGTCACGTTGATTCGACAAACCCCAAGGTTTGCTAAACTAAGAAAAGAACGTTCCCAACCAAAACCATAAAAACGACATATAAACCGGCCTTTTTTTTTTTTTTATTTATTACGCTACCAAGACTGAGAGACTATTGCTTTAAAAAACAATTCTTCTCTCTTTTGCCAGAAGGAAATATGCATGAAACACCTGTCAGGTGAAAAATGAAATACAACAACACCTAGAAACACAAGGCGAAAACTATTCCCTCAACACAGTAAACGCCTTCCCTCCACGGTCTAAGAGGCTTAAGCAACACAGAACTCAGACAAGTATATCAGCTTATATAAATCATATAATATTCTTACCATTAAATCTAATCAACAGTCTTTGAGACGGCACATAAAGCTGATTTTTACTGTATATATAAATATGGAGGTGAACTTTACATCATGGAGGACATTCTGAGGGTTACTACTATTTTGTACCACACGATTAGGAGGAGGGTTCCCTTACGGCCGCGAGAGAAGGTATTTGGTACTGGATTCCCAGACTTATGTGCTTTAGAATATTCACAAGAGGTAATAATACACAAGGAAACGAAATATCATGAAATATCAATGATGATGATAATGACAGTGATGCTATAAATGCGAGAAGAAGACGAACCCTCAGTGATGAACAACAGTTATTGCTACTGATAACAGCAACAGCAATGATGTTCTTTTAAAACGAAATCATTAATGATACGAAACGCCGACATAAGGAAGAACACCACTGTCTCTTCTGAAACACTCGACACACGCGTCTTTCGCTTCAACATTTTACGTGTTTACATTCAGAAAGTGAGAACACCGGATCCTTCCGCCCCCGCTCCTCTTAGTCGCCTTCTACGACACGCAGGAGATACGTGGGTAGCAGCCCATCTCCCCTATCCCTGGAAATAATAATAACAATATTCATAATAATACTTTACCCTTTCTACGGCGGTCTGTATAGTCTACCATGCGTCCCTCACTCGCTACAGGAAGCGAAACCCGGTCGAACCAGCATCAATGATTCGGAACATGCCCGAGTGTCGTCAGGCCAGCAAACCGAACCTTTGGCTTCATAATCAAGGACCATGTAAACATACCGACAAGCAGTGGGCTCGTTTACAGGTGCCTGACTGCTGAATAATATCGTGTGTGGTCCATGGCTGGAGCGACGAGGGAAGGGAGGCTATAATAGTTCAGTTGTGGCAGATGGGGTTATGTTTTGCCTTTCTGAATGGGGTCAGACCAAGCCGGTGAACCAACGCGTATGGTACATGAGTTTACTCCACCTTACACGATAGCAGAAATAACGCAAGCTTGATAGATTTACTGTCAACAAGAACAGTACATGATATAGCTAGCTACTGCAGCTCATTTCTCCTGCCCAGAGCTTAACAGAAACCCCCTGCTAATTAGAGGAAGAATATGAATACTGCTTTTGTGAAGAAGAGAATTTCGAGCCTCAAGTGAGACAAAACTGTTCCTCCCAGCAGAAAGTAATCTTATTAAGGAGGGGATCTAAGTGCATGAGAACTGACAGACAAAAGTGGTCGAGTTTGGTCAGCATTTCTAAAATTCTGTGCCTCGTACATTCGCGACACAAACTGTTCCACGTTACAGACTGCTGCCTCATGCTGTGGCTCACGGCTTTATGTCTGATGACAGACACTTGGATGATCTGGCTGTGAGCCGAGCGGAGTCGAAGGGCAACGGCGGTCGACCTAAGCAGATTCCCAGCTATGCCGTGGTTTCCTGGTCCCTTCTGATCCTCGGTGAAGAAAACAGCCGGCTCATTTCTCCAGTGCCAAAATATCATTCCTACTGGATGGCCTGACGTGGTTTGACCTAATGAAAGGTTGTGGTGTCTTGGGCTTCATACCTTCTCCTCCTCCCGTCTCTCCTTCATTGTAGACCCGTCATCATGTGCAGACAGACATGTAGGCACTGAACAAAGGTTTCCACTAGAAATGGTTACAAATAGATCACACAGATCTCCATATGATAAAAAGCCTTTTTGTATCCATGTGCATGAATTATTAATTTACATTACTCTTACTGCCTTCCAGAAGTAATTTTTCTTCGTCACAGACCATCAGAGCTTCTGTCTGGGTCTCCCATGTACTGTCCTCCAGCAGATAACCTCGTCTTAGAACACCACATCTGCTATCTGTCTATCCCACGCACACTCAAGCACTACCCTCTAGCTAGTACATAACCCTCTCATAAACCATCAGGTCTCTTGCAACCTGTCTTTTCCAGGCTCTCCCTTGTGATTTCCAGCCGGCTACGACCAATATCTGTCCATCAGATGGCGAAGAGGGCTCCAATCTCACCTGATAACAGTTCCGCTGGATCCTGAGTGAAAAATCCCCATTCGCTTTCGTCAATACATTTGCAGGTTACGAGAGCTGCTCATGGCAAAGGATTTAATTTCGGTTAACCTTATGTCCCGCCTCATATCCGGTTATGAGCTCCCGCAATACTGATCTGCTTCCTCACAGGACGCCTCTCCTTCCCCCCAGATCTCAAAGCTCTCGAACGCCCTGTGTCACACGGGAGAAAAAGTAATTGATTCGCTTTCGCGTAATGGGACAGGGGTTATGATGATCACCCCCTCACGTGCCAGACACCTCTCCTCCAGGAGGGCGTCCAAGATGCTCTTGGCTTTCCTCTTTGGTATACAGTGGACTATTTTCAGGGAGAGAGAGAGAGAGAGAGGAGAGAGAGAGAGAGAGAGAGAGAGAGAGAGAGAGAGAGAGAGAGAGAGAGAGAG
>JAYMFT010279666.1:0-10508 GCA_038088735.1 Panulirus argus | reverse complement strand
TGTGTGTGTGTGAGAGAGAGAGAGAGAGAGAGAGAGAGAGAGAGAGAGAGAGAGAGAGAGAGAGAGAGAGGGAGAGACTGAAAGAAACAAGCAATATGGAATACTGACGTACATGGGGGAGAGCCAGCCTTTTCGCGAGATTAAAAAAGAAAGACACAAAAGCTACGAAAAGCTTAGAGCACTTGGGATTGGATGGTAGAGTGAGTATTAGTCCCAGCCAGCACAGGAGCCACAATACTCGTACGTTATGCACGTCCTACGAGCAGGAGCTGACTCGTTCCCGTACCGCCAAGATGTATCTCACACATGAATTGGATTTAGATTCCATTATAACGCTCCATGAAATGCAAATCCAGTTTGTCACCTATCCAGTGATGCTATTGCATTTGCTCCAACGTAAAACACATGTAGGCATCAGCGACACTGGTCCGCTTGAGTTGAGGACGGAGCTTAAGAAGACCTGGAAAAGTGAAGAGAAGTCCAGACGAACCCCAGCTGAGGACGGAGCTGAAGAGGACCGTCGGCATTAGCGTCATTATCGTCATTTTCTTGGAGCGCCATCATCATCATCATCTTCTCCGTCACCATCACCCTCACCATACAGAGAGATACAACAAGCAACAGGCCACTGGTAGTGGTCGATACCAACGAACTCGTCACTGGTGAAAGAGTTTAATCATTGATTCAGAACATCTGGTCGATTCAAGAACATGTTTATGAGTATTGATATCAAGTGGAATGAGTACATGGGAAGTAACGAATGATCATCACAGATTTTTGACACCCTATGTGTGGCGATGAGTCAATGAGAATTTAGGAAAATCCTCCTGTGTCAAGCGCTCTTGACTAATAATCAAACTCCTGCTCTGAGCAAATCTTAATGAGACTTTATCAACTTCCCTGAATAGACTGGGATTATCGGGTTCCTCTAACACCTGGTAAACAACCCTTGTCTTTCCCTTGGAAACTAACTTGCATCATCCCATGATCCAAATTTGACATCTTAGGGTAATGATTGATCTTCTTCACCCCCTCAAATGGTGTAAAGCAGCCACTGAGGTCGTGAAAGGAAAGCAGAATATGAATTATGAATTCTGTTATTACATGAAAAAGACTGGCAGGTCCTGGAGTAATGTTATGGTGATGCCATGAGTGTGGGTAAACATCCCTCCCAAGCAGGGCCTCTGAGAGGGGTGTGTGTGCAGGAGGTACATCGTACTCGGGCCCGGTGGTCCAAAAAGGGGCCCGGGAATTTCCTGGGGATCTCAGAAAATGCAAAAAATCAACAGAGCGCTCCATTCCACCCCTGTCTCATCTTCCATACCCTTTCTGGCCTTACAGCTCATGGCATAAAACCTTAATGGATAAAAACAGAGAAGGGAAGGATGGAGGCCCGAAGGAAACCTTGTATCCCATGAGGAAATTCCTCCCACGGGCTCCTGCACTGCAGCACACACCTCCAACCTGAGAGGACCTTTTAACTCGCCTCCGGTGACATGTATTGGCGCCAGAGAGAATTCCTCCATCGCTCTCACCTCCAGCATCCTAAATTCAAGTGAAATCCATCAAGAGATGTGATACACTGTATGCTCGGACGCCACACGCTGAATTCCCAGGCTCCAATATATCTGTTCACACAATGTTGTTAGACATCGTCGACGGATTTACATTTACATTTATTTACAGTGGAGTTATACCCGGCTAGATGCAGTAAATACCTGAATTACAAGATGATTTTTTGATGTAAATCGAACATTAATCAGTCAAACAAAGCCTCCCGTCACTGCCTAATCATCATGTAAACTTCCTCTCAGAATATCAATATTACGCCTTTCTCAGACTTGATTAGAATCATTCGCTTATTTCTGGCTTGTCCTGTTGAACTAATCACGTGTGCACAAACACGTACTTATCTTCAAAATAATGTTATCACATAGAAAGAAAGATAATGATTCATGACCATCTTATAATTCATTAAAGATTTTAATGCACTAATTGAAAAAGAAACCTTGGTTCTCTTTACTACATTGATCTTCAGATCAATAAAGAAAAATCTCTTTCATCAGAACTTTCAAGAAATAACGCATCTGTTTACTTGATCAATTCATCGGTGCATGCTACGTTTTCGATGTTTGGAATATCATTTAATATCATTTAATTTTCAGTTAACTTTATTACACTGGACTGGTGATTGTCTCTTAAAAATCCCTAAACGAATTAACTTTATTAAACTGGACTGGTGATTGTCTCTGAAGATTCCCTAAACGAATTGTTGATACAATGTTTTTAAAAAGGTTTCAGCGTGAGAAGAATTCTGTTACAGGATCGCTAGATATGAAAAACGTTTGTGCCTTCCTTTATTCGAACGTTCATTTCGAACGTTTTCTTTTGAATGTATATTCTCTCTTACACTAAATTGTTTCAGGTATATTAAAGTCCATCTTTATTAGGATGAAATATGAGACATTAGAATCTCTCGTAAATAGACACTACCATGAGAGTGAGCCTGACCCACATTCTTCCCTTCCTGCTCTCACACTGAACAGGTCAGGACGACACCTTCAGCTGAACACCATCTATCTCGAGTCGTAAAACTCCGACGATATACTGCAGCAGGTTTACGGCGAGGACCTGCAGGCTCAGAGGCTGCAATGATCATGGCAACCTGCAGGTTGTGATGCTGGTGACGACCTGAGTTATGAATGTCCCACGACCTTCTTAGGAACTATCAAATCTGTGAAATTTTGAGGAAAAATATTTATTTCTTATTTCTGTTTTCACCACATCGGTTCCCACTCTACGTCCACCCACCTACTGACCTGTGACAGCGACGGTGTTGCCCTACAGGCAGAGCACTGCTTCTGCATGTGAGGAAACAGGAGGGGAGAGAGTTCCTCCCCAGGACATGGAGCACTGCTCCTGCATGTGAGGGAACAACAGGAGCAGTGTTCCTCCCAAGTCTTCCCTAACTTCGTCTACACAAGAACCAGAGGCAAAGTGTACGCCTCAGTGATGCCCCAGCCCTCACGTGCACCATCCGAACCTTTCATTCCTGTGGCGCCCACCCCATCTCTCCCTACACTGCTGCTTCACGCACCGTCACTCGTCTATTATATTTCACGTCATCAGAACAGATTTGCCTGAATTCTGACAGTGTGTTCGCTTTCATTTCAACATACCTTCCACACACTGGTCGAGCGGCGTTCCCCCAAACACTGTGATCCTTCCTGTTTTAATTTTCCAGTCTTTTACGATAAAACTCCCTCCTCTCTACATGTTCCTTTCTCTATGTATTCTATGCTGAATCAAACCTTTCGCTTTAAGCTCTCTCCCTCTTACACGCAAACATGCTTACCTGCACACACACACACACACATTACGTATGTTACTTAGACATATATATAATAACAAAGACTCCGTCATGCATTGATACATAGACACACATGAACAAGCCTGTGACATTTTGCGCTAATAGCGCTGCTGACAGCAAACATTCTTGCCCGAAGGCATCCCATAAACATCATCTTTCTTAATAACACGTTAACCTGCCTTCTCTGGCTGGAGCCTACGCCACCAGACCAATCACCACAAACGCCACCAACCACAAACATTCGCTCCACCACAAACATCGTTCTCTCAATACGCCCCTCCCCCCCACCACCACCACACCAGCTCACGTACAGTTGAGGTGGCCGGCAGGGAGATAGAGAACCTCATATACTATATTCTCAACGTAAAGTTATCTTCAGTCTGTGTGCCCAACATGACAATAATTCTGCCGCCATAACCCTGTCATAACACAGGGCAGCTGGCTGCTGGTAAGTCGTATAGAAAAGATGTTTTCTTTTCCACTGGAAATAACTTGCGTCCTCTTGGAAAAATACGTGTTAGCTATGAGGTTATCAATTTGGTTATAGATATAAACATAACGCAGGATTTCATCATATCTGTCATCATATAATACTGACATTATCTTCTTCTCAGAGAATTGCTACGTATTCTGAAATGCAAAGTAATCTGGTTATCTCATATACTGTACCTGTCATATATTCATATTCCTTCCAATCTTGATAGAGTAAATTAAATTCACTTCAGTACCATAAATTCTTGTTTTTTTTTTATGAGGATTTAATTCGACTGGAGAACTAAATCATTTTTACTATTTTTTTAAACTGAGAATTAATTTCTAAATTACTCCAAAAGTTATCATTAGCGTACTGAAAAAAGAACATCTGTTCTTTATCGGAAGCCTGTATGCCCCCTAGTCTCTGCAGTTACTCCTCTCATAAATATTCGGCATCTGATCCCATTTCCGCCCTCTTTCCGTCTCGTCCTTGTCTCTGATCCCATTTCCTCTTCTTTATGATTATCTATTTCTTATTGACCCAGGACCCCAGTCCATATCCGTCACCATAACTCTACATCCTTCCCATATCTCTTCGTGATACGTTCTACATCACCTCCACATTTCATCATTTAACTTCTTTCATTTTCCTGACCGCATCCCAATCACTTTCCTTAATAATTCCTATTCTTCTTTTAACCCCAACGTCCCTTCCCTGCACCCAGCTTTGTTTTATTGCATTTAAAGGTGTTTGACTTCTTGATGGCACCATACATGAGGCACAAAACATCACGCCGCCCTAACTATAACGAGCCATACATATACAGTCCAGGCGTTGCCGCTGTGTGCTATAGCACCTCACCTGAGGGAGCTTTGCCTTTTGGGTGATCTTGTCTCAGTCTTGCCCGCATCTCCACCGCAGGCAACGCACACGACCCTCCAACAGCAGCTGACGTCCTCCACTTTATGCTGACGTAAATCTCCGGCCGTGGGTATTTGTGGGTCATTGCCACGCAATAGGTCGCTCGTTTGGCGCGCTCGTGTGATCCGATCCACTCCTCTTCTGGGGCAGGAGTTATGGTACGTACGTAGCTCCTGCAGGCGTGCTTTCTGGCAGCCGGGAACATGTGAGCAACAGCGGCGACGTAAGGAGCCATTCCCCTTTTCCAAGAAATGAAAGTGAGAGAGAGATGCCCACCATCGTCTGCTCCTGTAAACAACGATAGATGATAAATGAAAGGTCATACATTGACTCGAGGTTCTGTAGCCGATGCCATCGTCAGTGAGGCTTGTGTGTTGGATTAATCATCTAAAAGAACGAGAATATGCAACCTTCCACAGGCTTGGATTATAATGAAAACCATATCAGCAAAAATCAGGGAGGAGTCCTTGCCCGGGGTTAGTCTTCTAGTTGCCGGGGAACTTCGCAACAAGTTATGGCCGAGTTAACCCATGATTTTCCTCAGGGTAAAGTCGGTCATTACCATATTAAACCCGGTCATTACCATATCAAACCATTCAAGCGAATTATAGTTTCAGTGGAAGCCAGACTAACGTATAAATCTGAATCAAAATGTCTTAGATTCGGCAAAATATGATGATGTTTCTTTGAGAGGCATTAAAAGGTGTCGCAGATCTTCCTGTGGAAATTACATGTTCCGGAATAGGTCTTAGCAACTTATTCACACAGGGATTGACTGTACCGGGATATAATTACTTATATGCCCACGAAGAGGTGAAGCCTCTATGCCAGTATCGTGAAAGGATGTGCATGATTTGTGGATATACTCATCACACCCTTACGTCTAACTTAACAAACATAATCAAACCTAAACTGATCACCCAACGTAATCAGACCAAGTGACCAAACCTTCTTGTACCGTACCGCATATAGCCTCCAGCTGATGAAAATATTGTTGACAATGGATTTGCAACGAAGCTCCAAAAGCTCTTGCCCGCAGTCATAGTCCACCTGGGAAATCTTGCTTAGAGATCAGCTTGGCGTGAAGGACCTGAGTGCCTTGCGAACCCACGCTCCCACATCACGCCACACACCCCCGTACTCTTAGGTACCGTGAACAATCTCGATGCCACGCGCAGGCGTAGACTCACCTCAAAACCCTTCCAGCCACAGTCACAATTTCCACTCTAGCGACGTATCGCTCCATCAACATTCCTCTCCATCCTGACGTAATTCACATCTCGGCATGGCCTTATAAGTCAGGCACCGCAGCCTTGACAGAAATTCACTTCAGTCGATCGACTACGGGCATCAAGCGCAAGCACTTGCGCCTGGAAATGTCCTTAGCCATGTGACCTCAGCCAGGCTTTGTCCTTCTATTAGCAGATGTACCTCTGGAACTCTTCCCTCCTGTAGCATAACCACGAGACCTTGACAATCCTTCTCCCACCTGCAGTAAAGTTACGGGTCGTCGGCACGGGTCCCTCCTATATCAGCACCACGACCCCAGCTAAAGAATTTCCTTTTCTGCAGCAGCACCACCAGACTCCTGTTACACTTCTTCTATTCTTATATTTCATTTTTTTCTTTTTCAAAACTCAAAAATCGATTGCCTTAGATATAACAAAGAAATATATAAATCAGAGTTTACAAAATTGAAATACGTCACGGCCTGCTAGCAACCAGCAAGTGGCAGCTCTACCATGAGCTATACTTCCCAGTATCTGGAGTCCTCTCTCAGCTCTCATACTCCAAAAGAAATGAAGACAAATAACACCACCAGACCAGTGATTCAGAGTGACTGAGAGAACGTTCAGTCGAGGTAAAAGAATAATATTCTTTCTCGACCTACATATCCAGCCAGACGTCTCAAACTTACTTAGCTTAGAAAAGATTAAGGTTAAGAGGTAATTAGCTGCAGGTACCCAACATCATCAAAGGCGTTCAAGATCTAACAAGCTACCACAGGCTTGACTTGTCTGATTTCTCTCGCAGTGATGGGTATAAACTCGTGGGCAGACGTTCAGCTTCGAACAAGGCAAAGTACTTTTTCTGCAACAGGGTCGCTCACATATGGAATGAACTGTCAATCATAGAAGCTCAAAGCAACTCCATAGATACCTTTAAGAACAGACCTGAAAAAGAAAATGCCTCGCTTCAAGTCCACAGCTAACCTTTAGAATTGGATTGTTTAAGAAATCATATAACCCAGTCACGCACCCTCCTATTAATGATACAATAAGTATCATGAACATACAAAGTCATATAAACTAGAAATTGATCAAAAGAATGAAGAATACTCTGAAAGGTATTGGTTGAAGGCTGCTCTGGAACCGACTTGCAGAAAATTCTCCCTCGAACTACTACAAGTATCTCCAGTCGTAGATATATCCCCGTGTGGCGTTCATACATTCTTGGCTGTGCTGGAGCTCGTCAGGGAACTAAGTTGTTATGAGCTGTTAGAATCTCTGCCGTTCGGCTGGTCAGGTGATCCAGAACAGCAAATGCAGCGTATTCATAGTGTAGTTGTAGTAGTTCCCTATCGGGCGTCCTTTTTTCACTCGTCAGCGGCATAGAATTCTTAGTTGTGTTGAAGACTTTTCTGTACCGTTCCTGTAAATCATTGGTCCAGTTTAATCTGTGCCTCAGCGGCGTTGCCAGGATCATTTGTAAACACTTCCTCCCCTGCCTGTACACAGAGACTGAAATGGTGTTTTGTTGATAATAAGAGGGGTCACAGATAACGCCTGAGCGCGACGGCACAGTCGTTGGGCGGGACGATAACACCCTTGAGCACCACGGTAAGGCCCTTGAGCACGACACTATGACCCTTAGGTTCGACGGTGTAACCTTTGAGCACGACGGTATAGCCTCTGAACACGACGGTAAGGCCGCCCCTTTGAGCACGACGCTGAGACCCTTAGGCTCGACGGTATAACCTCTGAACACGACGGTAAGGCCGCCCTTTGAGCACAACCACTTCAGGGTCCTTTATCGTTCCGTCACCAGGGGCCTTTAGCAATTAACCGAGTCTTGATAAGCAAGAGGGTATTTTCATTCCCTTAAGTGCAGGGGATCACTTCAGGGGGAGTGTGGCCTGGGGGGGTCGAATATCTCTCTCTGGGACTCGAGCTGAAAGTGGAATATTTCAGCACAAGGCCGCGGGCTAAGCTTTACTGGCAGACATAGTGGATTCCCCCCCCCCCCCCCACCGTAAACCTAGCCTGACCACAGCGAGTTTCACGGTGAAAGTGTGAGTTTTTTTTTTTTTTACTCATAAATCTAACTTTACAACCGAGGGAGACAAGCGAGATGGTTGTGTGCTACTTTCTCTACACTGACCGACTCCCAGAGCAAAGGACGAGTTAGGGTGGTTATGATTCTCTCTCCTGTTGTAGCAGCCGACATGACGCGTGTAGATATATTTACATATACGTATATAATATATTTGTGTGCGTACGTGTGTGTGTGTGTGTGTGTGTGTGTGTGTGTGTGTGTCAGCGTGATGAATTCGAACTCCTCAGGCCCACCTCCTGAGGGTGGAGAGGTTGCAAAAGAAATTAAGAGAATCGAGAGAAGAGAATGCGACAGCTCCGCTATACGAAGAAGGAGGGAAGGAAGGTGTCATGGCAGCCAGTTCTGAAAGTCTTCTTCTCGATTGCTACCCTTTAAGTAAACCCCAGTCATTTCACCATTAGGAAAATTTTCTATTGAAATTACATTGGAAATGCGAGATTACATTAGAATTACAAAATTACATTAGAATTACAAATAGGCCCTACGACTCTCAGCGCAAGAACCTTGGATAATAAATGTGAGTTAGGGAGTACCAAAAATTCAGTAAGATATATTTTGTTTTTATGTCTCTTGGTTGGTTAGCCATCTGGGTCGCACGGCCATCGACTGCCAGCTTCCTCGTCTTAGAGCCCCCAAGAAAACCGTAAGACCATACACAGTGTCCCTACGTACATGGCCCATGACCTGATGTCATCAGGACTCGCTGTGACGTGCTCTGTGGACTGAGGAGACTGGGGAGGAGGGAGGAAGAGATACGATCTTTATGGAGTGGGATGTGGTAATACAGTAGGAGCTGTCTCATCTCGTTCTGGCGGCCTATGATAGGAGTTTAGATGAATTTCTCCCGTACTTTTACGTTATGTTATTACGTTTAAAGGCAGGCGAGCACCATCTTCCCATCGGGCGAGAGCTGCAGGCACTGGGAGGGACAGGGGCTCCTGGATAATTCTTTCCTCCTACAAGCACACCGGTGTTGTCATGTCATGTCATGTCAGGAGTAGAATGATCGGTTGTGACTGGCTTTTGTGTCATGGTTATCTGCAGAAATCTGCTTATGTCGAGTCGAATCATAGAGGAAAATGTGTCTTTTTTTATTGCCATGGAATATTAAGGTCACAACTATGAACTTTGGTTAGGTATATAATCTGGAAAGTCCGTCTTATAGAGTGTTTATTTCCTTTTACAACTGGACAGAGCGGGCAAGAGAGAGAGAGAGAGCTGACGCCGGCTAGATCTTCACCTGTCCTCGAAAACGGTCAGTGTCGTCCCCCTGATCCTAAGTGTGCCTTGTGATCCTCTCTATCAGATCGAAGTTTGTGAAGCAGATTCCCCGGTGTAATTGGACAGGTCCTTTTGCGGCAGATGGACCATTAGGATCCGATCCCGTGACACAATGGCTCGGTTTACCGTCACAAACTGTCGACTTCGGATCGGAGCCGCCGTCATTAGAGTGTGTCGCATGACTAGTGAGGGATCCGTTGGGCCGACCACGACGACTCTGTTGAAACGTTAAGGACAGATCTGTGGCTTTGGTGTGGCTGGCTTAGTGGCTTTGGTGTGGATGGCTTATTGGCTGTGCTTTAGATGGCTTAGTGGCTCTGGTGTGGATGGCTTTGTGGTTCTTGTGTGGCTGATTTAGCGGCTTTGGTGTGGCTGGCCTAGTGGCTTTGGTGTGGCTGGCTTAGTGGCTTTGGCGTGGTTATGCCAACGGCTCTGGTGTGGATGGGTTAGTTTACAACCCCTGGGTTAAGGCTGTCAGTACGTCTGTGTCACTGGCCAGGGGACACTGCATCTAGACCTTCCAGACACTCACATCCTCGCCGACTGGAAAATGATAAACAAAAGCAAGGAAATCGATACGTCTTCTTAACTCGGTAAGTGAGACAAGTCAAGGGCTGTGGCAGGTGGTCGACACGCAGCTGTGGCGTCACTCCAGTACCAGCGAAAGACATCTTGTGGCAACACAGCAACCTCATGAAGTTACCTCACACTTCACCTTCATCATACTCATGCGGGTTTGGAATAATACCTCCTGATCTGTCTTTATACTCATATTCCCACAAACAGATCATCCGGTCAAGTTCAAAATAAACAAAGAAATTAAACTATCATTAACTCCTCGCGTCCTAAGGACCCCTCGTGTAGGACGAAATGACCCTTAGTCATAATGACCTGGCCTTTAGGATGAACCCTAAATCCCAGGTCAGAGGTCAGGCCACGATACCCAAGGGTCGTGCCTTCGTACTCAAGAGAAAAAATGGTTCCCGTGGGGAGTGTCTGGTAATTATGAAAGATGAATTATGAGACCAGGATCTTACTGCAGCATCGTCTTAAGAAAATGCACAAATAATTCTCTGAGTGTAACAAATTGTGATGTGAGAAATGGAGGTACAGGAAGGGAATATA
>JAYMFT010279655.1:0-10509 GCA_038088735.1 Panulirus argus | reverse complement strand
TCTTTATGTGTCTCTCTCTCTCTCTCTCTCTCTCTCTCTCTCTCTCTCTCTCTCTCTCTCTCTCTCTCTCTCTCTGCGCGCAATCTTCACTATTCCTGTCCTTCGACTTTCACTTGAACGAACCTGTTCGAGGAGGGTGCTGGAGAACAGGAGCTGGGGCGGGGGTGGGGGTTGTTACTGAAGCTGTTCCTCCTGCCTCCTCCTCCTCCTCCTCTTCTTCCTCTTCCTCCTCCTCCTCCTCCTCCTGCCTTCCTCCACCCTCAGGGACCAGGGAGAGAGGCAGGCATTTTTGACTTTCTCCAGCGGTATGGGACAAGGAGAGATCATCGGTACGCAGGTACCGTGATAGTATAGGGAGAGATGGTGTACGTACCCACCTACCTTTGGGAGCAAGGCGTTGATGTATGAGACGGTATACCCTGGCGTACTTACACTTACACTTTTATCTGGTATTGTAGTGAGGATCTTTTATGGCTTGATTGTCCACCTCTGGCACTCCAGTGGCTTTCTGGCTGGTTGGCTTCCACGCGCGGTGCCCCTTGCCCCCTCCCAACGCTGGGGGTTGAAATCTTGGCTTCTACCTCGGGTAAAGAACTCAGCAGTGATGATCCAGTTTTCACCTGCGGAATCTGGCTTAGGAATGACGAGTCGACATTCTCTCTATCTCTTTCCCCCCCCCCCTCTCTCTCTCTCTCCCTCTCTCTCTCTCTCTCTCTCTCTCTCCTCAACACTGGCGTTCTCGGAAGGTTTGTGTGTGTGTGTGTGTGTGTGTGTGTGTGTGTGTGTGTGTATAGTACCGACGCGATCCTCTCAAAGGGAGAAGAAAGAAGCACAGGCGAATATCTGTTAAGGGAACTGAGGTTTGAAAGGGAAGTGTTTTGTCAGGTCAGCTCGAGTGGTTGTTTGACTGGTTTGTTTGGGCTGTAGGCCTTTCAGCTACCAGGGTCGTTAAGGCCGTCATTGTCAAGCTAGGTACTACAGTATGCACTTCACCAACCGGGAGAATCCTTGAGCACCTTCTCCAGGTGTTGAGGATGATTCTAAGACCAGATGACACCCTCACTACGCTAAGTTGGCGAAGAAGCCACGCCCCTGTTCCATAGTTAAGGTAGCTGATTGGTTCATATACAATGCTCGTGTCGCTATCCATTTATTCACAGTAATCGTGTTCACAGTTTATAATCAGACCTGTTCTTCTGTATGATAATGTTAAAACCTGGGAACATAAGAACTTAAATGATTTTAAAGCATTAGCACTTTATATCTGCTACAAAACAAAGAAATAATGAATAGGCTTCATTCGAAAACGTTGTTGTCATTGACTTCGACCGTTTGTGATACATGCTTAACATTTTTAACATCCTCTCGAAAGTGGCTCATGCCTTAGAATTATTTAGATTTTTATGTGTGAATAAATGGATTGCGACACGAACACTGTATATGAACCAATCAGCTACCTTAGCTATTGAAGAGGGGCGTGTCTTCTTCGCCAACTTAGAGTAAAATGAGCAAAGTGTGGCTTGGTATATGATGATCACCTGAATGAGATCGACGGTACACCTGGGTTTGGAACCAGACACAAACGTGTGTAGCATCTCACCTGATCCTGTATTCCTAATGATTTTATTCGCATTTTAATCTCTTTTGCCCCATGGCGATTCTTTTGGGGAGGAATCTGTGGGCCTCCTATGTGCGTAAATCCTGTGAATTCCTCGGGAGGTTATGTAGTTACGATACCTTAAAACAACTGCTGATCTTACTTCAGAGAAATTCTTTTCATTAGTTTATGCAAATAATTTCATTATTCAAATAATTCTGAAACTGGATACATACTCTAAACCTAAAGACCAAATTGGCAATTAACTTCTCTCCCCTTCCTAAATGCAGAATCGCTCAGTTACATTTTATTCTCAAGATTTATTATTACTTTAAATTCCATTTCATTCTAGCGATGCTGAAATCCTCTTTAGGCAACTCCTTTATCTGATCCTGTTAAAACAATGATCCTATTCACGGAAAACCGTGGGTTCAGCTATGGAAGACACACGATCGAGTGATGGTTTCTCATCACGCCTAGAGTCAAGAATGGTGGCATACGCCTTGGTAATGTGTCACGACACTCACCTTCGGAACCCCAACCTCAAAGTTTTCTGTTTAAACGTAGACCACAAAGTTGCCATTTCAAGCCCAAATTGGTCACCTATTTAGTTTCTCTTAGAGACCAGCGTCTTGCCCTTCTCTCTGCCAATAGCTCAGAGTCACTCGACTGTCGAAGTATTCTCTTAATTAAAGATATTCCGTTGTGAAATACGAGCTTTGAGCACGGAAAACAAAGAGCTCTGAGCAGATCCGTATTTCGTATGAGTTCATGCTTTGGCGGAGGCACAACTGAGGCATATTAAGACGTATTGCAAATAAGGCGAAAAGTGAAATTCGCCCTTATATGCACAGTCAATGACATGGAACAGTACGTGTTCGCTTCCCGCTCGACAAAGGCCCGCCAGCACACACACACACACACACACACACACACACAAACCATAACTAAAAGCAAAGGACGCTTCACTCTGTCATGAATGACATTCATCCCTGACATTTGATACGGCCGATTTTCCCAAGATCCTTCCACTCGAGTAGCCTCTGAGACCACATGACTCCCTCTGTATCAAACACCTGTGTTGTCATGTGTCCTCCCCCCGTCTGTCAAACACCTGCCTTTACTGCCATGTACCCCTGTCAGTTACACATCTGCCTTTACCGCGACCGTTTCTTTCAGTCACACCTGTTACCAGACAGGTGCTTAAGAGAAAAGAGAGAAAATCAGCCCTTGTCTTTCAAACCACAAATTTATATCTCATTTATTTCATAGGCTTGATATACCGCTTCCTGTCGTTGGCTTATTAATAGAACGCTACCCTTTTGGAGTGTCCACGCCCCCTTCCTAGGTCTGGATATACCTTCCAGTAGGTATTATTGAGCAGCAAGGCGAGCCGGACTGGTGCGTGGTTAAGGCGTGGTGTTGGGCAGAGGTTGAGAGTGAATGACATTAAAGGAAAGCGGAAATTTGACTCCGTCTTCCAAAGTAGTCCTAGGCAAACAGCTTCTTATTTTTCTTCGTCTCTTTTTTTTTTCGCATTCTTGTAACTGCGTCTAGACACAAGGGGGCGCCGGTCGAGCATCTAGTAGATCTCTAGTAACGTATATCGATTTTTTTTTTTTTATCGACCTGCCTGTTGCATGGTAGTGTTGAAAAGGGTAAGTGCGTGTTTCAGGTGTTGCCCATAATACCACTTCAGCACCCTAGAGCTCCACAGGGGCCAAGGGAGATTTAGGGAGAGACACCAAGAACCAAAGGCTGGTAATTCAGGACAAAAGAGTTGCTTCCCGGGTCGAGAGGGGATGACCTCTTGACCTGGGCGAGGCTTTCCACACAACGCGTAAGGACCCAAGATTCCTCTTCCTCCACTTGCGTTCACACCCGTCGTCTGTATCCACTTTCACTGCCTCTTAGCCTTTGGGGAAGATGTACGTGTACTGCAGTGGTATAAGTCTGTAGGAGATTATGCCCATTGATAGCAGCAAGACTGGCTTGCTCAGTTGGCTAATTCACTGATGCCGTATTCAGTGCACTCTGTGGATAACAACAGTTAAAGTCTATATGTTAGAGCATTTTCCTCCCTTTTTTTATCTGCCGCTAAGATCAGAAATATCAGTTGATAAAAGTTGTAAATAGGTGACTTATACTTGGGCCCAACGGGGCTTCTGTTGTTTGTATTTTAGTATGTACAATGAAAAAATTTCGTCTGGCATGCTGGCCACGTATAAAAATCCTCGTGTATATTTCTCGTCTTCCTTTTAAGCTGTCGAGAGTTCTAGTTCTTTCACCTTCTCTCTCATGTTACTTCCTACGTTCCAATCCTCCGATCTTAATAGCGAAATGTTTCTAGATTCTCTCTCACTCGTCTAGTTCCTCTTGTCTGCTTCTCTTTTCTCATTAAGCTCCACCAAGTTCTTTTCCGCCTAGTTAGAACTTAGAATCTTCGATTACTGCATTTGCCTTTTTTTTTTTTTTAATGTCTTCTGATCCTTCAGTTTCACTTGCTCTAATCTCTTGAGCATCGTATTGTACTTTCCCCTCACCACTCCGTCGGTTTTGATATCACTCATAAAAAGAAGAGAACCTAGAACCGCTCCTTGCGGCACACCTTGATAGAGAGATGGTGTTCGTGGTTATCATGTTCCAAAGAACATAACACGAGGCAGAGTACCAGCTAAAGTGTCTGGGTTTAAATAGATTTTTTTTTTAAAGAGTGATACTCTGAAATTCTTCAGGCAAATGAGAGCTGAGATGGCATAAGGAATGGGAGGGTGCATGTGTTTGTGTGTGATATTTTGGGTGTATAGTGTAAGTATGTGTATAAGTGTGTATGTGTGTGTGTGTGTGTTTGTGTGTGTATGTACGTGTGCGTGTGTGTCTCTGTGTGTGTGTCTGTGTGTGTGTGTGTGTGTGTGTGATCTGGACGCCTGGTATTAGGGGAAAGTGGCTGGAAACAGTCGAGTCATCCATAATTGGTGTAGATTTCGACGTGATGCTTGTCAAGATGGGTGAGGGAAGATTGGATGTCCATTTCCCACTGGTGGGATCCTCTTCCAAGTGGAGATGGGTTATAGTTTATGTTTGCAGTGGATGATCAGTTGGAAGACAGCAGAGTTTCAAGGTGGAGATTCATTTATCAGATCTTCTCTTTTGCGAGGAATGGGTCAGTGCTTGTGCTTTCCTTGCATTAAATGTTACAGGATCATTCCCCATGGTGCATTGGTTGGGAAATCAGAATTAAGAGGAATAACTGATAATGATATGTCCTTTGATGGGACCCTGGTGATGAGAGCAGAAGGAAAGACTAATGTGAAGATTCGTGTCAACAAGAAGAAACTGATCTTCAATTTTCCCGAAGGCTTTTAAGAAATAGTTTAGGGTAATAGCAAAAAAAGTTTTTAATGTTTTCGAGAACAGATATAAGGTAAAAAAAAAAAATGCAAAGAAAGATATGAGATCTGTATGATACATTGATGACTAGTTATCTAATTCATCCTTTTTCGGTTCTAGTGATTTAATAAATGATTGAGGGGAAACATATTTTGACTCGAAGATGGATCATATTTAGAAAGGTTGTGCTCTCTAGTGTCGAATCCCCCAAAAGCTGAGGTGAGGCAACAATGGGAAGCGGAATTTTCAAATACAATTGTGAAGTAGTGTAGCTAATTCTGGGACGTCTCCGCCGGCAGTCTGTTCAAATGAAAGCTATTCAGATCAAAGGCTCGTCAGGAATGGAGAGTGTGGTTTGTGCATGAAACTTCATGGACAAAGGAACTTCAGTCTGTCGTGAGAGGATTTGCGGCATCAGCTGTGGGGAGAATTCGCCTCACGGATTTGGGGATCAGTTTGTTTCAACACACAGCCAGAGGAATATGGTGCCAGTAGCGATACCAGAGCTTCTGACGTAGTGATGTATATATGAAATGTATCGTGGAATGATTTCATTGAGGACGAGAAGGATTTAGCACCTACAGGCTACTGACTAGAGAAAAACGTCTGCCTCCGCTCCTTAAAAGATAAGTTTGAGAGAAATGCTTTGAGCCAGTCAGCCGTCAGAGTGCAAAGCAGTAGAGACAATGCTCCTAATCTCGATAAAAAGAAAAATGGCTGGACTGATATAATCACAAGAATGAAGAAGTATAAAAAGAATGAATGTGGTTATGGCGCTAGAACGACTATGAATGCAGATAGATCGTATAGTCTTTTGTTGTATTTGTAAATATAGCGAAATGTACATTGAAAGATAGATATGAATAAATGAACCTGGCGCCAAAGGCCAGTTGGGAAAGTCTGGCTCTCTCATACCCTGTTTAACTTGGCATGACTCACTTTGCCGGAAACATACAAACGTGTCTTGCGTTTTGGATTAATCTAAAGAGCAACCTCACCAAGCCTCAGAGGACAACCCAGTCCTCACAGAGGACCTCGAAATACAATCCCTACCACCAGTAACGACCCTCGAACACGACCCAACGACCACGGATTGCCTCGAAATGTATATACGCCCCAGTCACCCAGGAAAAGCCTCGCAAACTCGACGATACACACGAGGAAATAGGGGCACCGAGGCTGACGAAGGAAAGCAGCTAACCGCGTGTCGGACCCAACCCGCCCGAGGTGAGGCGAAGGCGACCCTCGGGCAGGCCCGCACCGTAACCCACTAGCCTTCACCACCTGCAGGAGGTGGAACTAGGTCTAGTTCGCTAGAAAGCCGGAGGTACGTACACGGCTGACACCCTCCTCCTCCCTCCCCCCCTCCTCCTCCTCCTCCTCCTCCACGCCTGATCAGGGCTCACGCCATTCGACCTCCTCCGCCCTGACTGGCACGAGCTTCGAGGCCAACACAAGAGGTGGAAATTCCCCCCTAAAAAAAAAAAAAAGAAAAAGGAAAAGGAAAAACGATTGTTTTTGGACTGAAAGAGAAGGAACTCTACTCCCTCTTTCCTGGTGCAAAAGGTAAGATAAATCCTGGTGTGTGAGGGCTCGAAGACCCCTTCTGTCGAAGGCCTTGGCAAGAATCTGTAGGTCTCAATACATATAGTTCTGTGGTTGCTGTGGACCGACTTCCGTGGTTCCCAAGACTGTTACTACTTCCAGTTCCCCAGTCGCAGCTGATTATAAGGTTTTGTGCATCAGATGTGTGAAATAAATTCTCGTACATATGTTTTCTGGCTTCTCTTCCTCCGTAAAAATAACATTTAACAAGGCTTTCTAAATCCAACACAGGCTACCTACTCAGTCATCTTTCTCAGTGAAAAGACATGAATCCTAAAGATTTGAATCCTAAATGCTTGAATCATAAAGGTAAGAATCCTACAGGTAAGAATCCTAAAGGCATTAATCTTAAAAGCATGAATATTGAAAGTATGAATCCTAGAGGCATGAATTTTAAAAGTATGAATCCTAAGAGCATGAATCCTAAAGGCATAAATATTTAAAGCATGAATCCTAAAGGCACGAATCCTATCTTTTTTTTTCTCCATCTTCTTTACAGTTAGAAACAATTTGCATTTATCCCAGTATGGCGTAATAGATCAAGCTTATTTTCACTTGAACACAGATGATTATCTTTGATTTACGACCCTGGTTTACGAAGATTCTACCAAGTGCAGCTAACTTCTCTCTATTCATGACTTCTAATCATTCTCAGTCATTTGACCAAATAACTTTGATTCGAAAAGTGACCAAAGTGCAATGCTCGTCTTACCAAATGGTCATTGATATGAAATAAATATACTCACAGGTGTGATCAACTTAATTCATATGTATTTTCAGAGCCTCTTCCTGATCAGTGATTTTAGTTTCATTCTTCCTTACGGTGGGAAATTCTTCGTGAATTGAGGCACGATCGGATTTCATTTAAATATCCATAACCCATGGTTCGCAGGTCTAGTTTTTCCCGTGTATTTAAGAAATGCCAAGGATGGCCGATCTGTTTTTCTTGCTTTATGAGATAAAACCTTCCTTCATGGCCGCCGCCGCTGCTGCAAGTCTGTAAGAGAAACTCTCTCTCTACGTAAATTACGACGTCGCACAAAGCTTTCGCAGCTTAGTTACGATAAGCTGAGACGTGGATGGTTCAGCACGCATGTGACAGCTTTATGCACCTCTCCCTAAGTCATGCTTTTCACAATGTATCTGTTTCACAGACAGACCAACATGTATATTCCAATCCTTCATATATATATATATATATATATATATATATATATATATATATGACTTCAGAGGGAGGGAGAGGAGAGAGAGACAAAGAGAGAGAGAGAGAGGGAGGGAGGGAGGAGGCATGAACCAACCTCATGGTTTAGAATCCGCACCAGACAACAGTTGTCTGCAGATCGCCGCCAGTGTCACGCCCAGTGAGTGTGCACGACCCCCTTCCCGTGTGTAAGTAGGAACGACCCCCGTCCCGTGTGCTGTACGTGACCTCTGTGTGTAGGTAAGACCCTCCACCCCCTCCAAGCCCCCCCCTCACCCACGTTATACATGACTCCTGTGCTTAGGTACGACCCCTCTGTTCTACATAGCCACCTTGTATGTAAGTACGACACCCTCTGTTTGACACGACTCCCCTGTATGTAAGTAACGACCCCATGTATTCCACACAACCCCTCTCTGTAAGTACACTCCCCCTGACCCCCCTTAAGTGTGTGATAAGACCCCTCTATATCTGTATAACCCTCACGTATTTCACACAACCCGTGTGTAATACGACCTCCCGAGCTGAGTACGACCCCTTGATTAAGATGATCAGCTGTGAAGGAGAAAGACTTCTCCTGGTGCTCTAAGGACCACATGTGTAGTGAGAGCGAGTGTTTGGTGTTCGAATAATCTTGAACTCCTGACGAAGGCGCTGTAGGTTTTCCTGGATGGTGATTGCACCCCGAAATTGACGGCCTTAAATGACCCTGGTAGTTAAGAGGCCCAGAGTTCAAATACCCAACTAATTAACTGGAAGTTCATAGTTTTGTTGCTTTGCTCCGTATAGATCAATTCGCCTCACTCTATATGTCTGTAACTATTTCAAAAACAAGAAAAAATCAGGAATAAATCACTTTTCATATATATTTTGACACTATGACCAAACTTTAGTGGTTTCTTCTTGGGCCATATTGTGAAAGACACCAAAAAAAAAGTAAAATACATATTTCTGTGCGTACGTGAATTAAAGATAAAAAAAAAAAAAGCAGTGGAAAATACCTCGGGAGCGAAACACGTCAGAAACCTTTAGGGAAATCCAACACGTGTTGAGTTCGCGGGTGAAAGTCGGCAGCCAGGAGACAAGAGATGTTCTCCTTCGTAATATGAAGGTGCAAGATAGCGCAACCTGGTAAAAGGACCTTGGGCGATCACTGTAAACGCCCCTGTAGCTATTAGCATCTTGGGAATTTCAGGTAATCGACTTTCCCGCTTACGAGAGTCAGGAACAGACGGGCAATTAGCCTCATTTGTACACATCCTCTCTCCAATTCTCATGTATACATCGTGTCGTGGTTTACACTGACCAGTTCACGCGCCCTGGTTCAACCATTCTATGGTACGTCGTTCCCCATATACCACATTACTCCAATTTTCTTTTATCCAAAGCACGCCTTTCACCCTCCTGAAATGTTCAGGCCCTGGTACCCCAAAGTCCTCCATCACGCGTTATTCCCATCTCTTCTATCACCTTCCTTGTTTCTCCCTTCTTCTCCGACTCATATATCCTTAGATAAGTTGATTACTTTACAACCAATATGGCAGAATGATTAAACTATCTTGCTAACCAATTAGTCATTCTCTTCAATCCACTGGTTTATCAGGTTCTCGTCTATAACTTAGAACTTCTGTATTTCCCACCAAAGCAAGGACCCCAGCTACACTCTCTCTCTCTCTCTCTCTCTCTCTCTCTCTCTCTCTGGGAGAGTTCGTTGCCCTACATTGCAGTGTCATCCACGCACGACTGGACAACTGCAGGGAGGGGGGGGGGGTGAAGTGGTGGGGGTTACTTGGAACATACGTACCACCCCAATGGTTCCAGAGGTTTCCTCACGTCCCCTCCTCCTCCCCCCCCCCCCAAGGGATTTGGAGGTGTTTCCTAACTCCAGGGGCTGGCCTTGCCGTGGGGACCAAGTGTGGCGACCAGTATGCTCATTAACTTGGGAATATATATATATATATATATATATATATATATATATATATATATATATATATATATATATACACACTCACACACACATATACACACATACACATACAAATGATGTGAGATTTTCTGTGATTACAAATATGTGAAATTTAGATTTTGCTCTACTGTCTGTATCATGGAATCTATAACTAAATATCAGCCCCCTGACGTGAATATAGATACCTATTCATATACAGTGAGATTAAAAAGATCTGGAAGACGGTTGTGCACTTGATCGTCTGAAAATTGACCCTTGTATTTGCATGTTTTGTGTATAAGAAGACATTGCAAGCAAACGGTTGGTTCGTGTGCTTTTTCTAGGTCTGGAATGATTATTTCTAAGTGCCCTCATTTGCTCTACCCTGTCTCTCCCGTTGCTTGCTGGCCTCAGTAACTCGACAGCAGCTTGCTGGCCTCCGTTACACAATGACTGCAATTGCTTTAAGTCACACGAAATAATTCAGGCGCAGCAAAAGACCCTTGAATCAACACTACAAAGATTTGATCACCCTACCTGTGGCCACATAACTTCGCTCGATGAGGGGTCAATATCTTTTCTGGAAAGAGAAATGTCAAATGATCACAGGCATGAATTACACAACGTGGGAGGAAAAAAAAAGAATAGAATATGTATTCATTTTACCCAGGAAGCGAAACTGTGATTATGTAAAGTTCATGTAATATATATATATATATATATATATATATATATATATATATATATATATATATACACACACAC
>JAYMFT010279644.1:0-10509 GCA_038088735.1 Panulirus argus | reverse complement strand
TGCATACGTATGTATGTACATGTGAATGATGAATATGAGATAATTTGGGTGGGTGGGTGGGTGGGTGGGGTGTGTGTGTGTGTGGATTTTTTTTTTCTGACATCCAAAGTTCTAACTACAATGTGATCAAAGTTTTACACACAGACAGTGAGATACCCATGTCAGCATCCCAAATTGCATACGTATGTACGTACATGTGAATGATGAATATGAGATAATTTGCTGAACTTTTCCAGAATCTGGCTTGCCAGCTAATATCAATTCCACCATAGCAGTGATGTTTTCATGATGAGATATAGGTGATATTGGGCATAAGTTATCAATGACTCTTATAGAAATATTTTTGATGTAATTAGTTACTGCTATGTACAACTGAGACACAGCTGTGAATAAACTTGTATGCAAATTAACATAATTTTCTGTTTTCACTCGAAATCCTTAAAGATGTAAATACCCATCTATACTTTACAAACAGGCAGTTTTACACTCATTAAGTACCATCTTTTGAACATACTTTATCATATAACTTCCTTAACTTGAGAGAGAGGAGAGGAGAGGAGAGGAGAGGAGAGAGGAGAGGAGAGGAGAGGAGAGGAGAGGAGATAAGAGAGAGAGAGAGAGAGAGAGAGAGAGAGAGAGAGAGAGAGAGAGAGAGCAGCCCCCCTCTGTATTTTCAAAGGTGATACATGGCTAAGGTTTAATGTGGGTACAAGCATATGACACTCTCAAGGTGAATTCATCGTGTATATGATTGTGGAGAATAATGTGTCTAATGGAGTGAGCACCAGCAACCTGCCTTAATATGTCTCATGCTATCTTTAGGGCAGGATGTTCTTTCACTACTCCTGGTTGTCATTTCATTTCGGTAATTTCACTTCCAGGTTGTATGTCTTCCACCAGTGCTTTAAGATAGTTGGCTCTTATCTTTCTAAGAAGGGGAAAGTCTGAATTATTGCCTGGAAGCAAGAAAATGTGGGTACAGATGAGATTTCTAGGAACACTGGGCACTCAAAACACATGATCAGGCAGCTGCTTGCCAGCATTCGTGGCCTCCCTAACATCAGTATCCCACCATCAAAACCTAACCCTGGTCACAATGAAAAGTATTGAAGCAAACCCACAATTCAGCAAAAGAACTCAATCTATCCAAAACTTCTAGGAAATGTGTCTCACAGAACCATTCAACATCATCTGCTAAAGGGCATTCACATTCCCCCTGCTAGCCAGATGCCAAACCCATTTACAAAGGATATGACTTGCAAACAAATACAATGAATGAAGTGAGCAAAGGTAGAGTAAGTTGATGTTTTCTTGATTGAGGCAAGGGAGGGTGAGGAGGCCAGAGGGTGACTCGTTTGACAATAAAGGCTGTGAAACACCTATACAGTGTGATCTGAGGTTGCCTTAGTTGTGTAATATGTAGGGGAGGGTTGTACTTCTTATCTAAAAACAATATAATGAATGGAGAGCAGTACATTAAGGTGCTAAGAGGACCACCTGCTTCCTTTTTATAAGGTTCAGGTGTGTGACCACTTTATGCTGGACAGTACCCCTTGCCCTCAGGCATGAAAGGTGATGAACTGGCAATCAGAGAAAAGTTTTTCAACTGGTGGAGTGGCCTAGAAATACCCTAGACCTCAATCCAATCAAGAACTGCTGGAAACATATGGAAGCCAAACTTGCTTCTTGCAACACCTCATCAGATGTAGACCCTATGAACCCACAAAATGGGCCTAGAATACTTATGGAACCTTGCCAATTCAGTGCCCAGATGTCTGCAAAGAGTTATCAAGACCAAAGGAAAGATGATGAAGTATGAAAATAGAAGTATGGCTGCCTTTGAAAATATATTGAGTGGACAAGGTTTCTTGTGGACACTATATGTATGCTGTCTGCATTTGCATTAACCATCTCCTGAGTCATTCTATTCCATTCATCCAACACTGATACTAAAAAAGTGCTTTTTTACAGTTTTTAGTAAGTTTCTTGTTCAATTTCATGACATGTCCTCTGGTTGCTCTATGGTTACATGTCTCAAAGAATTGTTCACTGTCTACATCATCGATCTGTTTTAAAAACTTAAAAGGGTGTTATCACTTCACCTGTCTCTTCTTCTTCCAAGTCGAGCAAATCTAAAGCTTCTAGTCTTTCCTGTAACTCAGCTCTATTAATTCTGAGACTGCAATCACGATATTGCATAGTCTGATAAGACAATTTTGTAACTGTACATAAAATATTCACATTTTTTCATTATAATACGAGCTGTCGTGATATTATGAGCCCAGCTGGCCGTGCAGTGCCAATGCTGTGAATGCCACCCTCCTCACTATGCGAATTCTCTGCCATCATTCAAAAAGAAAGGAACCATCATTTGCCACTCACAGATATCTACACTTCTCCCCACATGAACTAATTACCACTATGCCCAAGTGTTACATTTTGCACACTCAACCACATCACAATTTATTCCCTTTGCATTTCCTGCCATACCAAATCTCTCATAATCCCCCTCATTACTTTCTTCATTCCAGGTAGTCATACCACATGCTCCTCTCAAATAACTAATTTTCACAACAATGATTCTTGACCTCTGTGACTCATCTTTACTCTCCTGATAAAAACTCCACACAGTTTCCAACAGCTTTCCTCCTGTACCATATATTCCACAAATCATCTCTATCAACTGTACCATATACTCTCTCTAGATCCATAAATGACACATACAAATCCTACTGATTTTTTGAGTATTTCTCACACACGTACTTCAAAGCATGCACCTGATCCACTCATATTCTAACACTCCTAAAACCACATTTATTCCTCCCCAGTTTGACGTTCTGTACATACCACCACCCTCTCAATCACCACTCTCCTTTACAACTAACAAAGTACACCCAATAGACTTGCACATCTGTAATTTGAACATTCATCTTTGTCCCCATTGCCTTTATACAATGGCACTATACAGGTATTCTGCCTATCCTTCGACACCTCATCATGATCCATACATACACTGAAAATTCTAAATAGCCAATGGACAACATAGTCATTCCCTTTTCTTAAGAACTTTAACTGTAATACCATCCATTCCAACAACCCAGCCACATTCCATCATACATAAGACTTTCAACTACTCTCCTTTTTTCACCACACCACTTGTCATGACTCTCATTCTGCATACCTCCACAACCCAAGCACTCCACAGCTGCCAACCTATGATCAAACACTTTCAACATTTCTTCACAGTTCTCTTTCCATCTTTTCCTCACCTCATCTTTTCCTGCTACCACTTACCCATTTACCCCTTTACCAAAGTTCCCATTCTGTTCTTTTGCTTTTCTCACACTATTAACTTTCAAAACATTTTCTTATGCTCCCTGAAGTCTGTCGATACTTGCTCATCCTAACTATCATTTGCCCTTCAGCCCCAGCATCTTCCTCTTGACCTCCTGCTGCTTTCTCCTGTGGATCTCCTGTTAATTTGCTCTACTTCCCTGTAAGTAATGCTCATAAACTTCTTTTTTTCTTTTTCACAAGAAACTGAACTATCATTCAACCCCTCACTACCCTTCCTCACAAGGTCACCTCCCATATGTCACACATTTCTTGCAAGCCTTTCAGCAATACTTCCCTGCATACCTCTTATTCTTCACCCACTCCCCTAGCTTCATTTAATGTTATCTTTTGCCTTTCTATGCTCAATTTCTCCTGGTTTCTCTTTATACAGGCCTCTTTTCCAACTTCAGTTACTTTCATCACCCTCTTTTCCAAAAGCCTCTGCTAAGTAATCATCCAAGAACCATTTTTTTGTACAACTATTATTTAGCATGTAATCCAGTAATGCCCACTCACCCACATACACTTATGATTGTACCTCTTTCTAAACCATGTAAAGTATTCCCAATCATCAGTCCCTTTTAAGCACACAATTTCAAAGCTGTTCACCATTCCCATTGATGAATATCACTTGCCACGTGTTTATAACCTCAACTGCCACATTAAACACTCTCTTTTTTAAATCACCCATCTAATCTCCCATAAAATTGTTAACACTCAAAAATTATTGGTTTGTAACATGATAATATTTCACTGCAGAGTTCATAAAGAAGTACTAGCTGCACAAACCTTACCGCCTGAGTTAAAAGAAGTGGTGATAGTCAAATGATGATCAAGAAAACAATGGCAAAAGAGATTACCCCATTGTGTGATCTTCCTGAAGAGGTCTACTGTTAATTCATGGACCATACTATGCATAAAAAGGCATGATGACTTGACTATTTTGCTATGAGTGTGGATGAAATGAAGGTCTTTATGCAGGACAATAGCCAAATATGCATTAAGCTTACAGATCCACAATGGTTGAAGAAATTTCACTTTATGGAGGACATAGCCTCACATTTCCATAACAAAATGCTAGAAAATGGAAACAAAGCTCTTTTACTTTTGCATTTCATGTGCTATGACACCACTGTCATACCAGTCAAATGCTTTTGCAAAGTCTTGTCAATCACATCAGAATTTTCTTGTTTTCCACAGCTTTAACAATCCTATCATAGTGGTCAAGTAACTGCAAGAGGAATGATCTTCCTGCCCAGAAACCAAGTTGGCCTGGTTATGCAGACTGTTCACATCCATAAATTCAGCCAGCTTGCCTCTTCAGACTCTTTCAAAGATTGAAATGATGTACAATGTTAATGCTATTGGTTGATAGTTTTTTGGGACTTCTCTGCTTCCACCTTTGAGGGATGAAACAATGTGAGTCAGTTTGAGAACTCTTGTTCACGATGCCACAATCTAGACTCTTTCTTCAGAGGATGTTTAATGTATGTGCTAGACGTGTTTTGCATTTCCTTATGAAGACTGAGTTCCATGAGTTGAGGATTGAGGATAACAGCATATACATACTCTCAATGGCCCTCTAGAAATCTTGTGTTAGGGTGGTTATATCTGCAATGTGGACACTCGGGGATTTGTTTAGAAAGAAGTCTTTGGGGTCATTTATCTTGCCTTTCTAGAGTCCCACTCATCTCTTGGCAATCTTCTGCATAAAATACCTTGTTTTAAGTGGACCAATGTAGTTTGTGGTTTTACTTTGAATTTTGCATACTGGTAAAAGTGTTTCATATAACACTAAGTTTATGGTCTAAGTCTAATAATTCATAGGATAAGTTTTCTTTCCTTTGCTAGGTGGGCTGTGGCTTCTTTTTTCATTTCCTGTAAATCACTCTTCTTTCTCATTCTAACCTAGACTTTTTCTGCTTTCTTCTCACTGGTATATGTCTGTTGCATGTTTGGAGTACAAAAGTGGTTATGTCATGTACATTTTCTTCCTTAGTTAAGGTACTCAGCAGGGTTTCCCACTGTGTTGCAGATATTTATCTCATTGATCACATCCTACTAAGTCCACCATTTACTATTAAATTTTAAATTAATGAAAACACCTCTATTGCTACATGTGTTCACAGCAGTTTAGCATCCAAACTTCAATTTACTTCAATCAGGTTTTCATTAGAGTACAGGCTGTCTGAAATGGTAATATCACACATTAGGTCCACATTATTTGTAAAGATTTAGTCCAGAATGTTATTTACTTCAGATGGTTTTGTTATTTGTTGGCTGAAGGGAGAACTTTTCACAATGTCTGAACAGCTCTCTATTTGCAGCAGTTCACCTGAGCTGCCTCCAGTGGCAGCAATTTCAGCTAAAATGTTTTTTCCTGTCTATCTCCATTTAATGTGTTATATATTGAAGTCTCCTAAGACTAGTATATATGGAACTGGATTTGCTCGGAGGTCAAGACATAATTATACGTATCTTTTTTATTCTGAAAATCTTTAGGCTTTGCACTGGGTGATCTATAGATCAAAGCAATGACCAGATTTAGGCTTTCAACTTTGACAATGAGTCTGATTCTCCCGCATCATTTGAGGAGTTCAGGAATTCAGTTGTATACGAGTATTTCCAAAATACAGACCAACTCCTCTAAGTGATCTAATCCTGTTACATCTGTACAGGCTGTAGTTTGGGATTACCATCTCACTAGTCATATGGTCTTTCACGTATGTTTCAGTGAAGGCTACAAATACAGCATTTGACAACAGATATCACTCTATATTTGTAAACCAACTTAGTAGACTGAAAAGGCAGAATGCAATTGCTGTAAGAGGCTTGTTTCATTTATATCACATTCTATTAAAATGATAATCCAGAGACTCTTGTCAACAGCAGTGGTTATGATCCTGAAAATCCCATGGTTGGCAAAACTTTACCTGGCAAGTTACTACCCTTATGAATAAAAATGGGATTGGAGAGAGTGACCGTAACTGAGTGCTTCAAAATCAAAAATCATCATTCTGTCCTTCAGAAATAACACTTTCATTCTACAAAAGTATATAGAAATGATGTACAAAACTATGGAAAAGAAATGCAGATATAATACTGTACAGAACAACTGCAGTACATCAACCCCAATGCTCTGTGCTTGGCCTATGTATTCCTACAAAGCAGGCAGCTAGCTATGAAACACAAAAGTCTGCCTCATTTCTCTTTATGGTTCACACTGTACACTCACTGACACCAAAATGCCTCCCAACAGATGCTACACTATCATCATATGTAAGGCGATCAAATAAGTCCACATTATGTTCTAAAGGCTTTCACTTTTTGCCCTCCTATGAGTGGCACAACTCTCATCAGTAGCTTTATGCTTATCACACCATATCCAAGGGCACAAAGTACTGTGATTCCTCAAGTAAAATGCATTCAGTTAACATGATTTCGTTTACTAAGCAATAATTATAGTTATGTACACTAAGCTATAAATATAATTATGTTCACTTTTCACATAACGTGCCATCTAACTGTTACTGTGCAATCAAAATGCAGTGCTTTCCCACAAATTTTTGTTTAGTTCAGTCACCAATGTAGTCATGATCAGACTTCTTCACTATCCCACTTGCTCAAGTAACCCCCATGGTTTTATGAACACAAGAATAAAGTTATAATACAGAAATAAAGTAATGCCTGTGACTTGAATACAGAAAAAATCTATAAGAGAGACCCTGCATTACGAAAAGAAAGTGCTCTTGAAAAGAGTCCATATCACAAATTTCCACAATTCTGCCTATCTATCTATATCTCTGATGCTGGTTCCAACTGGAACTCCCTCGAAGGAGTGGCTATGGCAACAGAGTCTCCATAACTAAAGAACTCCAGTAACAGAGTCTCCATAACTAAAGAACTCCAGTGCCACTTCTTAGCCTTCAGCACCACACCCTTAAAAGGCCACTGGCAGATAGTAAGTCTAGCACAGTGTTTGCAAAGGCTCTTACCTAATGTTCCCAATGACTACTTCTATCGAATGCTTCTATCTACTACTTCTACCTGATGTTTCTTCCACAACTCGAATAATTCTTTCCACATGCCCCCATGTTTTAAGAGATGATGCATTCACATGGAAATTTTTCAGTCAACATAAGTAATAAAAACACACATATGTGGAAATACACAATTTCAAACATAATGAGTTCCAAAAATCTATAATATTAATAGAAATAATAGGTACATAAAAATATTTAAATCTTACTTATTAGAGATGTTGCTTATTGGTGCATGAAGTGGTAGTGGCAGTAGGGAAGTTTAAGACTGATTCATAAATTAACATGCACCATAATGTATGAGAAATATGGTATAGTTTAAAAAAAAAAGAAAAATGCTTTTATATTTGAAAGCTTTCCAATAATTCTACCATACCGTAACTTGAAACTTACTTATCAAGTTATTTATTGGAAACTATACTTATGGAAAACAACAGCCCCATAGCTGGGGGAGGGAACAGTGTTCCTTTGGGAAATCATGTTTCACTGCTCTGCAGACAGTGAGTGTGTGTGAAGACTGATTTGTGAGCTAACATACACCTTAATAATGCCAATCCACAATGGTACTGTGGGAAAGGCAAAAATCTTCCTAAGGGGAGAATAACAAAAGAATATTACATGAATGTATACAAATAAATCTATAAGGAACAGGGCTCCTAGTATGTGCCACCAGCACCTGAGAAACAAGGGTGTGCTTAATGAAAATGGTGCCCAGACTGACCTCATGTGAATTCAGTCTGGGCTTTGGTGACATGAAAATGTACTGCAAAGCATGAGTAATGCAGAGAGTAAAGTTGTTATGGCACCATTGAAAAAACATAGCTTATGTTTATCTTCAAAACTTGACCAATAATTTTTATCTTCAAAACTTGACCAATAATTTTATCTTAAATGTTTTTAAAATGTTGCTTAGTTGGATTATTAATGAAGAACTGTATTTTAGGAAAACAATAGGCCTGTACCCATAGAGAAAGCAGCATTCCTTCTAGGGAAACTGTGTCCCTTGGAATGTAGCAGTGGTGGCGCAAACCACTCAGCAGACAGCGAGCGTGTATGATGATTGATTTTAAGAGTTAGCATGTACCATACTGTATGAGTAATGTGATAATTGAAGTGGTTAATAAAGTAATCTTGACAAAATACAGCCTACATTTATCTTTGAAAGCTTACCAATAATTTTACAGTAATGTTACTAAAACATTGCTTATTTAGGTTAATAACAGAGAACTGATGAACTGGCAACAGTGGGATCACCAGCAGATGATGTAACATTTTGTTTACCAACCATACTTACCCAAGTAGTTGGATACTGTTGCATTTTCACCATAAGACAAATAAGATTTGGTCAGTGTTTCATTCATATCTGTAATACATGTGTGTATTTCATCTTAAACTATTGGGTATGGGCCCAAAACTTGGTGTAAATAAATGTTTCAATTGGTATAATGTGCTTACAAGCTGTATGATATGTTCATGCTGTGCCTGAGTTTTATCGTTTGATTAGTATGCATCTCTCTCTCAGTCACTTCAGCATTCCTGGACCTCTGAAAACCTAGTCAACTATAATACGAGATATATGATATATGGACCTCCGTGGTGAGATGGTCAGTGATCCTGACTGACACAGTCACAGGCAACCCAGGTCTGAGCACCTAGATTCGAAATGTGGTTACAGCAGTAGGCTTGCAGTAGACCCTAGAGATGCTTTTTGGAAGGTATGAAGAGTATATGATGTGGGAGGTAAGCTCTTTGAAGCAGTGAGAAGTTCTTATCAAGGGTGTACAGTGTGTGTACAAGTCGGAAGAGAGGAAAGTGAATGGTTCCAAGCAAAAGTCAGTCTGTGGCAGGGGTATGTGATGTCACCATGGTTATGTCATTTGTTTATGGATGGAGTGGTGAGGAAGAGAAATGCAAGAGTCTTGGAGAGAGGGGCAAGTATGCATGTGTTGGGGATGAGAGGGCCTGGGAAGTGAGTCTGTTGTTTTTCGTCGATGATACAGCACTGGTAGCTGATTTATGTGAGAAACTGCATAATTTGGCGATTGAAATTGGAGGAGTGTGTGACAGGAGAAAGTTGAGAGTGAATGTGAATAAAAAAGAGGTAATTAGGTTCAACTGGCCTGTGGGACAAGTAGGTTGGGGTGTAAGACTGAATGGAGAAAAGTTGGAGGAACTGAAGTGTTTTAGATACATGGGATAGAAAATTGCAGCAAATGGAACCATGAAAGCAGAAAAGAGTCATAAGGTAAGGAAGGGGGCGAAGTTTCTTAGAGCGCTGAAGAATGGATAGAAAGAGAGAGCGTTATCTGGGAGGGCAAAAATGGGCATATCTGAAGGAACAGTAGTCCCAACAATATTATATGGTTGTGAGGCATGGGTGATAGAAAGGATTTTGCAGAGGAGGGTGGATGGTAAAATTGAAATGTTTGAGGACTGTGGGCTGTGAGGTGGTATGATCGAGTAATTTTGGCCAAAAATCTTACACTGATGATTCCTTTAGATAGCCAGTTACTTGAGTATATGGAGTAATGCTTACATTTTAACACGGTAGCCTTTTTGCAGTCACCTTCTTGAGGGGAAATACAATGCAAAGTGTGGAATAAATCTTGGAAGAACAACTCCTACACTTGGAGGCAGACCATAACTGACACGGTGGTTAATTCAAGCTCAAGGGTACCACCTATGTCATTAACACATGCACATGGGGGGGAAAAAATGAAATAAATAAACAGATAAATACATGAATAAATAAATAAAATTCCAGAAGGGCAACTTTACATTTCATACTGCAAATACATTGAGAGTTATTTACAAATTTCTGCAAGTGCAAATTTCTGTAATTCGAATAATCATAACACAAGGGGCCTACGTATGTCTATGTGTCAGGTTAGATGTGAATGAATGCTATGATCATGGTGAACAATGGGTTAAAGTTAAAACTTAAAATTAGCCAAAAATTACCAAAATAACACACTGTATACCATCCAAACTCCCAAAGATGTGTTCATATGAAATGGGAAAAGAAGAATGAATATAGAATAATAAAAGATTCATGGTCTAGCTCTGTTTCCTTACTTGACAGAGTTGAGTCGAAAGCAGTCCGACTTATAAACTGTCCCAGGCTAACTTCCAA